>JAMKCH010038328.1:0-44214 GCA_023653785.1 Ophioderma brevispina | reverse complement strand
GTTTATATCCTTCAGTAAATATATTTTTTTTATTTGTTCGTTTTTTTTGTGTGTGTTGTTTCTGTACTGTAGGCCTTGCCTGTACTGTACTGTACTCTGTAGGGCGCCGTTCCCATAGAATTCGCCCCTCAGCCGAGGGACATTCGCTCACGACATTTTCGCTCGCAATGTTCGCTCGCATGGCAAGAGATGTTCTCTTCATTCAAATGTCTCGTCATTCTTAAATTGAAGTAAGGGAGAGACCTTCGCTCCGGCTTGCTCTCATAAAAACCAGGGAGTTAACGGGGCCAACAATACCAACCCTACCATTAGCAGAACGATCGAGTCAATAACCACTTTTCACGTCTGGCGCAGCGTCCGACGGGCGTGTACATGGCTTACAAACTTGTATGAATGGGGCATGGACCAAATCTGCACTTCCGTCCTTTTTTTTAATAGAATAGTTTGACGTCTGCTTTAAATTACTACAGTCTTTTTTATTTGCGTGGGACATTTTGGCAGCCGGTGGCGGCCAAGAATTCCTAATTTTAGACGTCGTCCACTTGTTAACTGTAAAGTGAAATCTGAAGAAAAAATCGGAAATTTATGTTTCCAAGGAATATTTCCTCATTCCAAAACCTATGGAGCTAGAGGAATCAACTCAACTGTAAGGGGTTTTTTTAAATTTATATATAATATGCGCCAAGGAACAAACAACCCTTGATCGACCTCCATCAACAAAGCGCCCAACTCGTTTTGTAGTTTGCAGTCTATATTGCTGTACCTAATTTGACCAATTTGGGTGCGATGTTCATATATGAAGAGCCTTGACCCCCATCGTTCTGAAATCTGTGTATTTTCGCAAACCCGCGGCTCTACACAAAGTTAAAAAAAAAAAAAATTAAAGCGTTTGCTAGTACAACACTTGCGTTCTAAAAGATTGCATATTCTATCAAGCGAGAGTCGCATAATGGTATGAACATAATCACACAAACCCAAATCTCGAATCATAGTCCTTGTTATTATCATTTTTATTGCATTTTACAAAACCGCATCTCGCTAACGCTCGTATGTAACATTCACAGTACAATACATAACTCAAATCGTCTCCCACATTACATACTGCTGTTGTAGTTACCCTTTTTTATAGTTTTTGGCCGAAAGTTGGCATAATTAACTTATTTGTTCTCGGTTCTACCAATCCACAAAGTTTACAAATGTGAGGTCACTTAATGACTTTATAATTATGGATTGTTAATTTTCTCAAACTTAACATCCGTGTTTCACATACTCTTTCGTATTTCAAAATCGCCATTCATCTGTCTTATATAGCGTTCTTTTCCCGTGGTTCATTTTGGGCCGATCGCAAAATAAACGATTCACACTAAGAGATCTATTTATTGTATATCTATCATTTCTAATAACCAGAGGTTTTTCCGCATAGTGTCTAATTCACATGCATACAGGTAATCTGCTTCGTATTTTTGCAATATACGTTATATAGTTTTTTCACATCAGACTTATACCTTTGTAACTTCTTAAGAGTTAAATTGCAGTTTTATTACAGTTTCAGATGTTAAATGATAATCTCCATAATGTTTCTTCACAACATAAAGTATAACTGTTTTCTTTTATTGTTTTATGGCCTAGACATGGAATGTCTTGGTCCGATTTTCAATGATGATTTTTTTCTGAAAAAAGTGTGTTTTGTAAAATACACATCCTTTTATTCCCCAAGGTAATCCCATCAAACGTCAGTTAATATTATTTCAAATATTGTATCATAGAATACACAACAGTGTTTTATGTAAAATAACGAACAGTATTGTTTTTATTCCCCAATGTAATGCTATCAAAACGTCAGTGTATTATTTACATTTGGGTACTACATTAAACCAAAGGCAACCAAATAATGTCCCCACATGGCACATCTTTAGGAACTCTCCAAGAAACATTTTTTTGCTATTTTTGTCTAATTTGAACGTATTTTGTTTTTTTGTTTTTTCTTTGTCTGTTTCTCATTTGAATGCATCAGTCTGATAAAAAGTAATTCCGTCCATATCAGAGAAGAGGCTGATGTTACAGTGTAGGCCTATAGTAATACCCTTTTACACTCCACGGCAGTTCCCATGAAAAAAAAAACCCTTTTATTACGGAACTGTAATTCCGAGTTCCTTTATCATGCATTATGCATAACACCCAATGAACATCATATCTCGCTCAAAAGTTCTTAGATTAAAAAAGGAGGACAAATCTGATGTGATTATTTTTTTCAATGCATTTTGATTAGTATAGTGACATTTTGATGACTTCTAATTGAAAGGTTAAAAGTGCAAAGCTTTCCAAGAACCAATGGCAGCATTCACAACATCTACATCTTGCGGTCTATTGGCCTACAGCATTATCATAACTTATAGAGCCCCATTGTGCGATCACATTCTCTGAATATAAGCAATATAACTCAAAAAGAACTTGATTTTTTCCTTCTTATCAATATTCTTCCTCCGAAGTTGAATTATCATGCAGAAACAAAAAATAAGTCAAGATTTATAGAGAGATATAATCGTGTTCGAATTCCATACATATATGTTTGGCTTTACCACATTAACAAACTTCAACACTTAACAGTGTGATTGGAAAACGGAAGTGTGGACCCTATATTCGTTTTTCACGGTGATATTTTACTAAATGGTAACTTTCTTATACTTATTATACTGTAAAATGTTTTCTGAATGAAACTTTTTTGGTAGTTATTTTGGTATTTTTTTGTATTTACGGATGTTCCTGTTTGCGTGTGCGCTATTTGTGCCATACAGCACGAAAATTGTTTAATTATATATACACTTAGTCCCTATTTTGTATTTAAATAAGTATAGGCCTGAGGTGCGCCTTGATTTTTTACGTTAAACGATTGTTTATTCACTGGACGGTGTTTAATCATGTCCGGCCTCCCCTGACAAACCCAGTAATAACATAAACATGGTAATTAACATGCAATTGGTGGCTCTTGCGGTGGTACTTCGAGAAAGTGTCCCGTCGTGTGAAAATCGATAATCATTTTGTCGCACAAAAAAAACGGGGGCATTAATCTTGGGTACTGATAACAAGTGTATGGAGGGGTCGGGAGAGAGTTTCGCTCACTTCTCAGCTGAAAGACGCAGGTAAGGAAATATCTTATCATTGAGATGTTCGCTCTAATGCAGGAGAGTTCTCCTCCTCTCCGCTCGCCCGAGCGAATATCAGAGATTCCAGTTTCCGAATTTATTCGTGTTTTCCGATTTTTAAACTGAACTTCCTTAAATTTTTCTCGAATTTTAATATTCTTTGGAGTTTAATTAAAAAAAAAAAAAAATTAAAAAAATCGTCAGAGAAAATGTCATCGAAACACATTACATTTTCAAAGAATTCTTGTATATTTTTTCTGCGTGAATTAACTCACCTCCAGTGTTGTTCGTTGGCCGTGGTTCCCCACGTAAGATACATGCATTATGAGCCGCGAAAGAGAACGCAGACTGAAGACGAGGCTACAATTTCGGCGGCTTTTTTCGCATATTTTATACATACAGTGCTATGATTATTATTCCACTATTCACCGAGAACGAAAAGTTTGCTGTCAGGAGTCGGTCACTTATAAACACGATAAAGTTTGTCGAGCGTGGCGATAATAGGGCGATAATATCGCTGATGAATCAAACCTGCCGAGACAATTTCCTGAAATGGCTTGAGGACACTGATAAACACAGGTGATTATACCGGAGCCATGGATGAATTTAGTATTCTGCCAACACAATTTAAATTCGGCACCCTAACATGTGGTTTCTTCCGTTAACGTTGCCGAATTCGTAGGTGTTGGCAAAATGTTTGAACGGAGGTAGGTAAAACTCTCGGGCAAGAATCTATTGTATGGCCCAAAACCGACACCATATGAATTCGCAAGCCTCAACTGAATAAACTGCCTGTTGAAAGGGTGTGGACGGGAAGCAGAATACTAAATTCATCCTAAACTTCGAATTATCAATTATGTTGGGTATGATGTTCATCATCAGTGATCATCTGTACTATTTCATTACTAACCGTATTTTATTATGCCGCCTATACTAATTACTATTAATATTGTCATGCTTTTCTAAGCTAAAATGGAGGCCAGGAGACATTTCTTAAAGCTTCAAATCGTTCAATTCGGGAGCTTACAGGGCTTTCGCCTCTGTAAACCCCACCAGGGGCGTTGCCCCTGCCCCACCAGGGGCCCTAAAAAGGAAAGGCGGCTCCTGGACCCCACCCCCCGCTTGGTCCGCTTCGCTCTCGTCGCTCGCTGCGCTCGCTAACGTCTTTTGGTCCGTGAGTATTTTGTAGATTTTTGTTTAATATACCCTAGCTGGCCATCTCTGGAATATTGTGACGAATGTCTCTCTCTTCTGCTGAGAGCAATTCTTAGGAACGGCGCTAGCTAGGCTAGGCTGCAAGAACTTTAAACTTTGACTGCCTTTTAGACAGTTGAAAGTCCGCCCCACTTACGATATCAACACCTTTTTTCGTTAAATAAATGACGCTGAAGTCCGAACCAATGTTACTCCCCGGAATTTACTGTCATATAAATATACCAAGCTCACGTTCTGTTTCCTTTTCCTTGCACAGTCATGCAAGCGTTGAGACATCGTTGTTGTCCATTTCCATCATGGGCATTAAAATCAAAATCAAACCGTGGAATCACCGGTGTTTATATCCTTACACAACTTCTCGAACACTGACAGAACATACGTAATTAGTTCTTTGTATTCTCACTATCCGTGAAGAAGGTTTCCCCCGGTGTTATTGAACTTGGCGCAGCCATGTTGTTGCTACGGGCATCGAAGAAATAGCCTCAACAATGTGTCAAAGTTCCTTTCAGAGCAGTAACTAATACGAACATACACATATGTTGAGCAATAAAGAAAGTCTGTGCATTCTATGCGTAACGTCAACCGTCGTATGACCACAGGTGAAAGAAACCATAAAGAACCGATACATGGGTATCGAGGCTAGAGGGAAAAAGGCGCCTATTCCCTCTGAGTCCAGAAGGAAAATAGGCGTCTATTATCCTGTGATCTCTCTTTTTCCCTCTCTTCTCAAAAATAGTTAACATATTTGTGGTCATGAACTGAAGAGTTAATGAGGGTATAAAAGAGATATACCACTGGATTAGCCCAAACAGATGTATCATGGTGAAAAACAAAGTGTCAGTGACAGTGTCAAAACTTAGACAAGGCTTATCATTCGAAGCTGCGTTAAGTAAAGTCTGCTGCCAGGGTAACATAATTGTGGCAGGCGCGTAACCAGCCTGAGCCTCCGGGGGGGGTGGGGGGCAAGACTCAAGAAGTTTCCCCATTTTTATGGGTGGGGGGGGAAATTCAAACTTAATTACTACTTAAACCTGGGCGGCCGCACTGATATTTATTTGCCTCTCCTTCCCTTTCCTCCACCATTTCTTCTCTTTTCCCTTCCTTTTTTAGTTTTTCTCTTTTCCCTTCTCCTCCCTATGCCCCCCCGCTGTACGTAACTTTCGTAGGGCCATGCAAAGTCATGAAAGTGACTACCATACCTCATTCGCATTAATTGTGTTGAATTTACAGTAGCTTCATATATATAACAATAATAATATTGGGGACTTTTTCAGGTTGATAAGAGGAATATACCGCACTGTCAAGAAAATATCGATCTCGCCTTTGGCTCGTTCAATATGTTTTCATGACTCGTGCGGTACATTCTCATATCACCCTCAGGAGCCATCCAATATATCGAAATGTCCAGTGATAAAAAAAATAACGGTAGACCTGAGGTACAATCATATTGGACTCTACTCTCCTACCATTCTGACCCAAATCTCCTTTTGGCTCAACCATGTAATTCATGTCACTAAAGAAAAAAATGAAAGGGCACAGGCACATTTCCAGCAAATACAAAATTCCACTAAGATAGCTGAAATGATAGTGATTGGGATGGTTAGCCACTAAAAGGGCCCTATGATAAAGGTGAATCACTGGTCATTTCCAGTGTTCTCCTTCTCTTAAGGAAAAAAATCTTTGTTTTAATAAGCTAAAATGTGCACACCACTAGTATACTCTTTGGCAGACACCGAAGGGACAATTATTTGGCAATGTGTAGATGAGGTGACATCAATGTTTACAAACACAAGTAGCACCTGGTCTCCTACATGTTAGATGTGCGAAGAATATGCCCAAAAACCGTGATTTTTTTACTTTCAGCCAAGGTTGTTTGTCAACGTAACCAATATGTTATTACTTTGTACATATAATAACCTTCAGTCCAAACCTAACCAAAAATGATGTTTCCACTTTTGGTAGACTGGTTATTTTGTCATGGTTGCCTCCAAAGTTTGGTCACGTGTGTGACCTGACTGATGGTCACAAACGTGACCGAACTTAATTTCCCCCCCCCCCCCCATGACGAAATAACCAATCAAGTGAAAGTGGATACATTATTTTGGTTAGGCTTAGACTCAAGGTTATTAAAAATGTAAAAAGGAATAACAGATTTGTTACGTTGACAAAACAGCATTGGGTTGAAAGTAAAAAATCACCAGTTCTTGGTCACAAAGTACGAAGAATGGCCCACTTACGACCTTTGGATTTCAGGTTTATGTGGGTGCATATACAGCTTTATGTGAATTTGGTTTCTCGATCCATACTTGTTCCTGCAGTTTTTCTCCGGGTAGTCTGATTTCCTCCTACTTCTAAAATCGAGCTTCTTGGCATCTGTTCTGGTACATGGTTCCTGATATATGCATGAGACGCCTTTCAGGGCGTGCCGCCACAGGAGCCTGAGCATGTTACGTGGATATGTCGCGCGTTTTAAAAATATTCAAATTTATATTATTATTAAATCTTATGGTTTTTATTCAGGCTCAGGATAAGTTTGAGCGGGAATTCCTGTTGCATGCTGCAGACGTCAAACAGCTAGTCACTGTCAAGAAACAGGTAATAATTATTACAACGCTTATGTTATACTTAAGTACAATTGCAGGTGATATGTAATTCAAGGTTCTTTGTAAATGTTAGCTGGTGTGAGTGAGAAATTGCTCTATTTAATCTTGCCTATTAGGTTAACACTTGATACCATGTTTGAGGTCTTCTGTCCTTTGGATTAGGGGCAAAGCAGTCATTGTTTATGCTAGGCACGTTCACAAAATTACAGATGTTTACTATTTTCAGTTGCAAGCATTTTCATTTGAAAGAGGACAATTTAACTTAAAAAATGAGGGGTCAATCTTGTATGTAGTGTGAAAACATGAGAGAGTATGGGGAAATCTATGACATCATATTGCCGTGTAAAATTGTGACAATGTGTGCATGTACAATGTACAAGATTGTAGTGACCCCAACTGACCTCCTATTCTTTACTCTATGTGAACAGATACCAGTTTCACACAAATGGCTTTGGAGCTTTAAGGAGCGTCAACTTCATAAAACCTAGTTTTGACAATATGAAAGCTTATGAATCAGGCATTACTCTACTACCAACATAAGTCAACATCAGCTATTTTTAATTATCAAAAATCGTTTTCTAAATTTTTCTCCATTGGACCACACAGTAAAGCCATTTTCAGTGTGTAAGCACATTCAACTTATTGGATGAATGGCTCCATCTTTTTGTGATGTGTGCTACCTATTTATGCCGGGGGGAATGAAGGAATTCAACTTTGCTTGGACAAAATTTTGGTCACCCATGCGATTCTGTTAAAGAACTTTACGCATTCCCCTAATTTTATGAAATTTCTCATTTGAAGGTTTGTTTCTCCTTCTCTCATTGATGAAATATTCATGGTCCCCGCTCGCTCAACAATTATTTGTCTATTCCCCATCAAAAATATCCCCACACCCCTGTGTAATAATTGACCCCTCCAGTATTTGCAGCGGTCTGCCCCCCCATCTTCACTAGATTGAAAAATAAACTTGTTTGAGAGAGACACAAATGGCAAGCTAAGAGTGCTGATATGTACCCCATTGGCAAATCTAATGTAACAATTTGTTTAATTTTTGGCCTTAAGTAGGATATCAATAAGAATGGTCTACAGAAAAAGACCTTATTAAAATTAACAACCTGAATCAATTTAGTTTAAACGTGACTATGGTAAGGATTGAAATTCCTCCACAATTGTTGTAGTTCAGATGCATGTTTGTTTTAGTGTTTATTTTTTTTTAAACATTCCCTAATTTTACAATAAATAATTTTTCCCAGCCTAAATGGAAGGTGATTTTAAGCTGAAACTTAAGGGATGTGTGTATAAACAAAATACCTTAAAATTCTCACGTTGGAATTTTTGAATCAAGGTTTATTCTTTAGAAAACTATTTTAGGGAAAATACATTTAGGGAAAAATTAAAACACACCTATTATTTCAGGTAGAAACACTCAAGCGGCAAATTCTAACGTGAGAATTTTCTAAATTGTTTCCTTTTCTACAAGAAACCATTTTGTGCTAGAGCACCAATGTATGCCTGCGCAATGGGAGAATTATTAAAAACATCCAAAACGAGAAGGAATTGAAGAGAGATAAATAACATTTAAAGCAAAAATGATTGTGTAGGTGACGTTACTGAAAACTGACTATGGTATACTAGTGTTGACTCCCCAGAATACACCTGTTGCCTTCAAGTCACGTATGAATGATCACTGTAGTAACCTCAATAGTCAGACCCTCATAACTGATTGTCAGTGCCAAGAAATTGTCAAGATTCTGCATATGCAATGATATAGTACCTGAGTATTAACCGGGAGCTGTTGGCAGTTCGCCCACTTGCCTGATATTTGACCCCACTTAAAGACATGGAAATAGAACCTTGAACAGATCCCATATAAATTGATATAAAAACACTGAAAAGACAATCTATCTCACACTGTCATCATTTTATTACACAAACTATCTGTGTTGCATTTATGTCATGTTCATCACACCTAAGTAATGTTACCAATGTTGAGCATCTCAATTGTCATGAACAATTGTTATGACCAAGGCTATATCCTTCCAATCCGCAAAAACTCCATGTCTGCAAGTTATTCCACATCTATAGCCCGCGCTCCCACGGGGCATGACACCGTATTTATCACATGGAGTTGTAGTTCTTCTAGGAAAAATTATGAAAGTGGATACTTCACTATTTCTAGAAATACTTCAACAAAAAGTGTCTGTTGCGACACCTGTCTTTGGTTTGATGACACACAGAAAAATAAAAATAATATGAATTGTGATATTTCTTAATCATAAAAACAACACCAATCTTATAACTCATACATACTTGAGAAATTAATTGAAAGAAATGGGGTAGTTTTTCCACAATTGGAACCATTTGGTAATTCTATACTGCCAAAATAGAGCCTCCGTACAAAGTCTATATGGGAATTTGAAAAAGTATTACGTGACATATCTCTAAAAACGCCTTTTTTGCAAAAATTAAAATTGGCATGAAGCCAGTAGCCGATAATCCTACCTTAAGGGCTAGTATTTTGCCTAGTATAGGGCAAATATGTTTCATATCAAAATTTGAAAAAGGGGTGGTCCATATGGAACTCTTTCCACAACACCAAAAGAAGTGCATAATATCAAGAGCAAAACCTGATTTGGATTGTTATTCCACTAGCCAACTCTGTTTCAAACATTTTTGGAAATTTACCACAGGGATATGGAATTGTGTGAGTTTTCTTAAAAAGTTTTGAACAACATCTCTATGGAGATAGAGCGACAAAATGAGTTATTCATTTCAAGCCTGTGCCAACCCAACTGAAGACATAATGGTGGCAATAAGATATTCACATATATGTTGTCCTTAAAAAATCCCCCCACCCATGAAATTACTATACCTAAATCTTCAAAAGGACGGGTGTGGTCCCAGCGGGAGTGGCACTTCAAATATAGTTACCCAGAGGGTTGTTCATTAATTTTTTACTGCCCTGAATGGAAGACTGTACCTGAATCTGCCACAGAGGGGTGGGTATTTTAAATGTACTTACCAATGGCCGATTACACTGGAATCTATATGACTTCCCCTGTAGAGACCTTAGCTGTAGTCCAAAATTCACAGAGGGAGCGTGGATATTCACATGTAATACCAAGTGGGGCATTCCCATTGAAATATTACTCCACATATGATGGACTGTACTGAATTTTTCCAATAGAATATTAAATGTGAGTACATTGGATTGAACTTAACCAAACCTGGCTTGACAAGAGAAAACTGTACCGTATGGATTCGATTATGTCATTTGGGACATTGCTAAGGGGTATCGTTCGATGTTTAATTGTAAGCTTTCTGATTTTGCCTTTCAGTTGTCAAGTCACAACCAAGTTGGCTGAGTCGGAGGATAAGGCTAAGAAGGCGCAGGATACTCTGACATCATCCAAGGAATAATGGACCCAGGAATTATGTAAAATTGCACTGAAAAATGTGTACACGGCACGTACTGTATTTTCCCCACGAAGGGCCATTTTAAAAACAATGCACTCGGGATTTCCTTTAACTCTATAGTTGACGTCATAATCTGAAAAAAATAGCAACAGGCGCGTATGGTGGAATTGCGTACTGGTTTTTGTTTAGCGTCGTTCCATACTTCCGATTTACACAAGAGTAGCAAGAATTTTGTGTCAGACTTACTGATGAAAAACTATAGTTGCCATTATGTGATAGATTATGTAAACAAGGTTAGTGGACAATCTTTTAAATTTTGTGAAGGGAAAGGGTTTTGGGGTTAAAGTGCTCAGACCCACATTCACAGTGCGTTTGCACAAGTTTTGATTGAAGGGAGCCCTCGTTGGAGGGGTAGCTGAGCGATGACGGAATCCCCCAAAGGAATAATCATAATTTTTATCCGTCACACGGGGAACGAGCAATCCATCTGCTCTTCCCCCCTCCCAGCTAATAATGTAACTTTCAGTTTGTAATGAACAGTAGACCATACCTTTGACAGATTGAATCCATCAAAAATTAATCCTACCAGTTCATGGCGAGTCCTATTTCAAAGTTACTATTTCCCTCCAACCTATCCCCAGGTCACATGACAGGTGTACTAAACCAAATACTATGTGACTTGATATGGGGGGGGGAAATAGGCACATTATTTTCCCCTAGGGACTGACTGTTGGCCCATGCCCTCCATCCTCAGCTTGTAAGTGAGGTCAGCAGCCAGTGACTTCAAGAAATAGTGTGCCCCTCTACCATATTGTATTGGTATAACATGGTGTTATACACAAAAAAGTTGCCTTGCAAGCAATGCATAAAAACCAAAACAGGACAGAAATCATAAAAAAAACCTAAATGTACAAAAACTAGCAATGATAAATATATCCAAATATAGTATTAATAGTATAGTTATGCAATATTTAATTTGTAAGAAAAGTTTTTGAATCTAATGTGTAGGGTGGTATGTAAAAGATACAAAAAAGATAAAAACTATGTACAAGAGGTGTACCTGACTGTCAACCTGAAATCTTTGGTTTGATAACCCACCAAAAACTCCACATGCAGTGTACAGTTATGCATCTCGCAAGGTAATTTTGAAAGACGTTGTGTGTGATAGTGGCCTGAGTAGTATTTGTACTAACATGGAGAGAGAGACACAATCTTTTGAGAATAAAGGTATTGTGGTTTTTTGTTGCTCTGCTGTGTATCTATGTCATATCGCACGGCGACAGCATTATTGGGGGCTGCAGCTATAGTGGAGGACACTTAGCAATCCATGTGCATGTGTATGCAAGGGTGTGTGGGTGGGTCACTAAAATTTTAATTTTTTTTTGACCTGAATTGGAAAAGTTGAGAGTCACTTGGAACCAAAAGCTTGTGGCATAGGTGCACCACGGGATCCCTCATATGTTGATGAGGTCAAAGGTCATATTGCCAAGGTCAAAGGTCTAGAGCGGCTCACAGCTTATATCTATGATATGCGAGCGCGAAAGCAGAGGAACCTCAAAGTTGTAGTTTTAAGTAGAACAACGAGGCACAGCCGAGTTGTTTTCCCCTAAAATATGCCTGTCGCCTGTGTATAGACACAATAGACTTTTAAGGGCAGAGGATCAAAACAATACCTTTATTCTCTTTCTTAAACACTTTATTCAAATAATTCTATTAGTAAGATATTAGTAACATTATGGTAGATTTTTTTATGCAATGAACATACCCAGTTTTTTAAATCGACCAACCGTTGTTACTCTGTGGCTTCGAGGCCTAAGCAGTGCGTATGCGTATCACATTGACACGTACACGTTCCACTGTGTGATATTGTCTCATATCACACGGCTAAGAACCAATGAGAAATGGTAAACCAATCAAGTGTTTAAGGAATTGCAATAAAGCATAACCATCTAAACAATCGTGGACACAGTAAAAATGCATATAAACTTAAGTTTGCATTTGGGGATCTGGCTCGTGTCTGCAGTACCCTGCCCTTAAACAATCTTACAAATGTAATTTACATTCAATGTACATTTTCTCATTTGGCATAACATAATTTGGGAGTGCTGTTTGTGTTGGAGGGGGTGTGTGGTGTGGAATGGCATGTGCTAAGCTTTATGTCCGTGAGTTTTTACAGGTCAAATGAAAATTAAACAGTGAATAGAAATTTATCAAGTATACACTAGGTATTCTTCGTTCAATCCAAATTTAATTAAATGATACTTTCCTCATATTGTACATAAGCACAATAGGTCACATGTGGCATATGTTGATGAAGCAGGCTATTATACAAATATTGACTGCTTGAGGGGCAGTAGGTAAAAAAGATAGGCCCAAGGTGATCTCAAAAAAACATTACTGATCCACGAAGCGAAGCGAGTGGCATAGTATGTTTGTGAATAAAAGAGGGCACTATAAATCAGACACTGAGCTGATTCCTTTACACCCACAATGTTGATGAAACATAGCATTTCCATTTTAAGAAGTGGAAATGCCCCAAAAAACCTATAACACCCCATAAGCAAAACATGGTCCAACCCGTGACACCAGGTCCCACCCAGTGACCTTTGATCTTTCTTATGCACGTTGGCAGCAACCTGAACGGTCGTGTGTATTCATCACGGCTCTGTCTAACTGCAGCCAAATTTGGAACTTATTGTTACAGACTGATGGTCTTCTTTATCGGAATATCTATAATAATAACAGTGTGAGTCACTGAAAAACCCTAATTCGGGAAAGAGTTTTTTTCTTCAAAGGTAAACGTGATTTTTGCTTCAGTTGCTTTGGTGTTTACGAGAATAGAAACAGGCTATAAGAAAGATTTTATTGGTTATCTTAGGGATCTGGGTCAGAAAAAACTAGTTCAATTTTCAGGAGAAGGACCTCAAAATTCATTGGCCTGATTAGCCATAAAATGCGGAGGACTGACAACGAAGTATACCATCAACACATATAGCAAAAGGACAATTCACACTGCAATCAGATTGTATCGATTTCTTCTCGACAAAAACATAATCAGTTTGATTACAAAACTCGTCTATGTGTCACATAATTATAAGTAAAATATCTTCAAAAATTAAATACCATTGTTCAATCATAAGAGTCAGTATTGAAAACCATATCAATGTTGCAGTCATGAACATAATGAATGCTCAGTGATTTTTGTTTTAACATCTCTAAGGGCATCTTTTTTTGCACAAACATACAGTTATACTCAGCGTCCATTAATGCAAGAAGAACTACAGCTGAAGTTTTCTGTAATAAATCGGGAATTACACTTAAACTTCATTATCGCACTGGCTGTTTCAAGCGGAAGGAATAAAAACTTCTATGGTTTCCTTGCTCAAGTTTGTTGTAGGTTAAAACCATGAAACATCTGACTGAGAGAAAATTTTGGTTCTTAACCAGCATCGGGAAGGTAGTATAGTGAAATTTGAAACAGTTTTTAATTAGCAGTACTTGGAAGCTCTGGGCTATTATTCTTTTTTTTCATTTTTGTATTTATAATCCTTCAATTACTCTCCAACTTCTATTGTGCAACAATAATTTGGTGTTATTAAAGTGTTTGTACGCAAATCATTGCTGAAGACCATGTTACTTTCTGTAAGATGCATCTTTGTTTGGCTCAAAATCGGCCCCCAAACCGGATTTTGAAGTCTCTCAGCAAAAAATAGGCGTAACTTCTTTCTCCAAAATCACAAATGACACAAAGAATAAACGTTTCTGAAAGCGGTTTACCTTCTTTATAATCCTAGCCAAACCATAGATGAGCAAAAACAATCTAACTATATTCGAAATTATTTTTTTATTCTGCATGTAGGGTTTTTTTTGACTCACACTGTATATACCACACCCCAGTACTGGATTTATATATGGATTATATTAATGGAAGACCCCTCTACTGGTCGGAAATAAGCTGTTGGTTTTTTTTTTTTTTTGCCCGTCGGAGAGTTCTTCTATATATCCTTTTTTGCCGCCTTCGGCGTCATGTGATTTGGTGCGGAAAAAAAAAAGGTGAAAACAAAGGCAGAATTGCCGCAAGTGTTTTCGGTTGCTTTGGATGCCTGAGTTTATGAGCTGTGTCTGTTCTTTGTCGTTTGTTTATATTCAATTAACAGTTCTATGGGTGTGTGTGTCTATGATTTTATTCTTATGCTTGTTGTATTTTAAATAAAATATGTGAAAAATGACGTGGAAAATTTTAACCGGTGGGACTGTGTTACCGCGGGGACAGTATATTGTCTCAGTTGTGGAGGGCCGGGTCTTACCGCGGGACGCCTTTGTTTTCAACGCTCATTTTCGTTCTGACACGCGCGCCATTTGGCTCGCTTCCCTCGCCGCCCGCGGACCCCCCTTTCTATGTGCGTCATTACAGGTATCGATTCCGCGTCGCTCCCTGGTGCTCGTCCTTTGCGGGGCTTTCTGTTTAATGGTTCGCCATTGAACACAGTTTCCCTGTCGATGTTTCGCTAGGAAAAGGGGGGGGGGGGCGGGGGTGGTGTTAGGGCTCCGGTCCAAGGTTATTCCAAGGCGGCCCCGCTGCTTTGGGGCACCCTAAAGATGGTGAGCTTCGGCTACTTCAGGCGTGTGTTAGTAGGGCGTTTCTCTCGCGGGAGTCCTCGCCAGCTTACTCCGCTACCCCGAGGGTTTTGGCGGCTGCGGGACTACAGTAGGCAGCCTCGGTTGCTTCTTAGTGTGATAGTCGGCCGGCTCCATCGGGGGCTTGCCTGGCTGCACGCTGACGGCGCTGGCTCGCTGATTTAGCTAGTGCCTTTATCTGTGCAGGATAGCGTGGTCTGCTCTGCCCTTTCCTGTGGGCCTAGGGATGGTGCAAGTCAGGTCCAGTAGCGTTGTGTTGGCAAGATGACCGCGGGTTTTCGGAGGCCGACCACGCCAGTACCGACACCGGGCGCTCGTGGTTTAGGGTCCTCGGAACTCGCAACCGCACCGACGCCGTGGTACCGGCCTCGGGGCTTGATTGTAAGCCCTGAGGTGGTTTCCTCGGCGACCGTGACGGGGCGCCGCGTGGGGTTTCTGTTTCGCTCAATTGCTCCCCGCAGGCTAGGGCACGCTGGGGTTTTGTAAATATTGGCGAGTGCTGCATGCTTCAAAGGCCTTCAGGGATGGGTGGGGGACGAGAGGCGCTTCGCCGAGGTTGGTACCCGCGTAAGAGGGCTCATGGGGTTTGTGGGTGTGGGGAGGGGTACCGTGCCGGTTACTGGTGCGGATTGTCCAGCGCTAGTTATCCGCCTATTCAGCCTTTTCGGCACATCCCGCATGGCTAGCCCGCTAGCCGCACGGGTTAATGGGCTCGTGCTGTGCATGATTTCAACAGGCATTCACGGGCTAAGGGAGCGCGCGGCGCTTCGCCAGGTTGGTCGCCTTACGCGGGCGGGTGGCGGTGGTTAGCGGCGTACCGTGTGACGGTAATGGTGAGGATCGTCCAGCGCTATTACCACTAATGTTTGCCGTTACGTACCCCTGGGTGTTTTCCGTTCTCGGCGCCCCCGTGGGGCACAAGCCTCGAGGCTTGCCTCTGCGGGGGGGGCTCAGTGCAGGCTGAAGGCATGCCCTATCAGGGCGCGCTCATGCCCGTGGTAGCCTATGTCGCTATTAGCCTCTTCTTCGCGGGTTGTTAGCTCGTGGCCGGGACTTCAGCGGGGTTCTACCAGCCTTCGGGCGCGGAGGACTCCTTCCTTTTATAGCGTTCCACATATACGGGGGTGATTGGCTCGTTGCATGGTGGCGTTTATCAGCGTCCCGATGGCGGTTGATTGTGCGGCCTTGAACCACTGCGACTGGCCCCCTCTTACGGGGGGCGGTTGCGGGAGTGCTTGTCGCCTTTGCTGTGTTGACGTTCAACTCTCGGGCGGGGAGGGGATGTCGCGCCGCTTTGGCGCTCGGGCATACCTGGGGATCCGCAGGTCTCGGCGGGGTCTCTCAGGGTCTATCCAAGTCCGCTCTTTGGTAGGGCTCCCCCGCGGGGGTCGGCCTAGCCTAGGTGGCCTCACCCCTTATCGGGCTGGCATGTTGCTTGCCTTCGGGTGAACCCTGAAGAATTGGTTAGTCCCGGGGTTACCCGCGGCTGTTCCCGACTTTGCTCTAGCTTCGGCATGCAGGGTCCCCCACTTTGGGGGTGCTCCTGCCCTTGGGGGTGCTCCTGCCCTTCTTGTGGTGGGCCTAGCCCGTCTCGGCCTTGGCGTGGGGGCGGAGGGCGCATCTTTGGGGGCCCGTTGCGATAGATTGCAGCTTATCGGGGCCCAGACCTTCTTAATCATTGGCACAGCCCCGGCTCCGCGGGGGTGTTTCTCGATGTCGGGCTTCCTGCGAAAGCTTGGTAGCTTGGGCCTATATGCTACCCTCCACAGGCTATTCAGCTCTGGGTCGGGCGGCTGACGGTTGCTGCCCCGGTAGCCTGGCTCCTTAGCGGGATTTCCAGGCCGTTCTGTGCGCCATCAGGGAATTGAGGATCTGGTCTACACTGCGTTAGGCGCTAGGCCATCTAGGGCCTTGGTCCGGGCTTCTTAGGCTCTCGCTGTTAGGCTTACTTGACTACCTAGCTAGGCCGCTGTATACACTGGGGAACTTGGAATTGCGGCTTGTATGAGGAAAGCTTAGCTGCTCCCCTCCTGGGGATCGGCTCGGCCTTTTAAAAGCAGTGTAGCTTCCGAAGCGGGCTAGTGGACAAGTTGCCGTCTGGACGTTAGGTTATGTTCCCCCTTGGGGTCAAGCCCATTGATCCATTGATGTGGTGGTACTGGGGGGGGGTCTTTGGGGTCTTTAGCCCCGACTTCCTGGGAGGTCGTGGAGTAGCCTTGGCGGTCTTTGAATTCGCTTGGCTGTTTTTTCCCAATCGCCTAGCTTTTGCTCCGGCCTTGAGACCCGTATCTCTCCTCGGGGTAGCTGGCCGGTTATTTCCATTTTGAAGTGAGCTGTCCCTTGTAGGCCTAAGCCGAGCCTAGCCGGCCTTCTGCCTAGGGCTGTGCTCTGCTGCTAGGTGTATTACCTTGGCCCCTTCGGGGTTTTTGAGGACTGTGCCGGTGCCGGTCTAGAGTGGGACCCTCAAGGGCTTCACTGAAACGGCCTAGGCATGGGGTAGGGGCTTTATGTCCTCCCCTGGCCTTACCCGTACGGGAACCTGAACATCGAGTCTTGGCTGTTTTTACCGTGCCCTACGTCCTCACTCTCGTGCGGGGCGCGAGACCTCGGTTATATGCCGGTGGTCCTCTGGGCCCAGCCTGCTAGGCCGGTTCGGGCTCTTGGTATTCAGTTCTTGACGCTGGTGCTAGGGTCCTCTTTGGGGCTTGGCTTCCACCCCAGGTGGGATGCCCTTCACTTCTGGGGCTCCGTTGTCCTGGGCGCGGGTGGGTTGGCTCTGTGCCTAACCTGACCGTGCGCACAGGCCTTACTTCTCGGCCACTTGGGGCTAGCCCTTGAGGTCTTTGACTTTTGACTGACACTGCCCAAATGTTTGTGGGTCGGTGTCTTGAAGTGGGTCCCTTTCGCGTTGTTGGGGGAGATAGGGGTGCCTTGACAGTTTCTCGCATTCCTTAGGCTCCCGGTGGGGCTAGCCTGGTCTGCTGTCTCCCTTGGGGGTGGCTGTGGTTCAGCCGGACTGTGCCACTCGTATGGGGATACGTTTGTTTAGGGATTTAGGTTGTGGGCTAGTCCGGGACTGGCGGTTGGGGGCTCGTCCGGGCCTAGCGCGTTAATGGCCTTTAGGGCCGGGGGGTGTGTCGCGATTCGTCGGGGTCTGTTTGGGGGATCATTCCCCACAGACGGTCTTCAGGCTCCCGTGCGATACCTCACTTGCGGGTTTTTTTTTAGAGTGTCAACGACTTCTGTCCAACTGTGCTGCTAGCTGGGGAGCCCTTCGAGGGGTATTCCCTTGTTTGGTGGGTCTCCGAACTCGCCTTCACTGGCTGCTTTCTCAGTGTTCTTGGCAGTTGGCAAGGTCTTGTCTTCCCGCTGGCTTTGGGGATGGACTTGATTTTCCCATTAGGACCTCGGGGGTCTGGGGGCAACGGTTCGGGTCGCACTGGATCCGTTTTATGATTGGGAGCCCTTGAAATGGGGGATGGTTGCCAGCCAACTGGGGATTTTTTACCCCAATCTTCTAGTCGGTCAAGTCTATGACCTGGACTGATAGTTGGTGGGGATCTCGCTCATAGTGGAAGTGTCTCTGGGGCGTAACCCGTGTTTGTGAGCCATTATTCAATGTTGAAGTCTCATTGTTTTGGGTTGACGAGAGGTTGGTACTCACTTTATCGAGACTTTGGTATCCTTAGTCGGGATATCGCCCGGTCGGGGTTAGCACCTCTCTGGTGGCTCTCTTCACTTTCTCTCCCAGGAGATATCTGTCGAAGCCACGTGCTGCATACGGACCTCGTATTGGTGGCATCTTATGCCCGTAGCCGGGAGGAGGGACAGGGACGATGGCTTCTACGAGGATGCATTCGTTCTTCTAACGGGACTTGTCACATGCTCTTGCTTGCAGTCGACAACTGTTAGGATTACTGCTCGGGATGCCCGAGCAGTAAGGCAGTCTTCAGTCCAGGTCGACTCTCGGGGCTCGAATTGTGGTTTCTGTGAGCAACCTCGGTTTTCCCGATGGCAGACTTCTCGGTGGTTTACCAACTTTGTCTACCTTTCGGACCGGAATTGACTCTGG
Organism: Ophioderma brevispina; assembly: GCA_023653785.1. Classification (NCBI taxonomy): domain Eukaryota; kingdom Metazoa; phylum Echinodermata; class Ophiuroidea; order Amphilepidida; family Ophiodermatidae; genus Ophioderma; species Ophioderma brevispina. The sequence goes on along the minus strand of JAMKCH010038328.1, from coordinate 25,126 downwards.
TGACTCGGACCTTGGGGGGGAGCGGAGGAGTGAGGTTTTATCATTAATCTAGACTTGACTGCTCTTCGGTTGCACGGTTGGGCGCCGCGGGGCTCCCGGTATTGCGGTGAGAGGTCTGACTAGTTCTTTCCCGGTTGTTATTCACCTCCGAGTCGAGGCTGAACGTCCTCTCTCTTCCTTGGCGGGGACAGCCTGAGGTGGGGATTTTCGCTGATCTTGAGGCTTTGTTAGCTGTATCCGTCGTCCGTTGTATGGATTTTTCGGTCTCGACTGCTCAGCCTCCCACAGTCAAGGTGCTGGTTCGTCCCATTCGTGACGTTGGCTAGTCATTGACTTCTGTAAGGCGTCTGTTCCAGACCCGAAAGCTAGCTCCCTCTTGGGAGCTGAGTTTTATCGGGCGAGTTTTGGCGAAGCCCCAATTATCCCTTGGGTGTGGGGGAGTTCGGATTCTATCAACGCATTAGTACTCTTCGGGTACCCTCCCGGCTGAATTAGCTCGGAGATTTCCTTACTCATTGTAGCTTCTTATCCTGGGTTAGGGTCGGACTTATCTCTCAACCCTCCACGGGGCTGGGGCCTATAGTCTTCCTTCAGTCTCTAAACATTATATCCACGGGGCCGCTCCCTGTGGGTTCATTGGGGTATTTGATCGGACCTCTTTCTGGGTGGCCGCTCCTTGTTTTTGGGGTAGGATTATTGCAAGATCGTTAAGAGGGTACGTATTGCCGCTTTTCTGGTCCTATCGGATCATCAGGGTGTCGTAGGTTGTTGAGCCTTGTTCTAGCCTTTGCGAGGTGCTTTGTGGCCCTTTGGCCAAGGCCTACGTCGCACTCAGTTCCTTCAGAACTCTTCCTCTCGCCTATTCTAGGATTGGTGTTCTCGAGGGATTCTCGGTCGGGCTCCTCCAAAAAACTTTGGCCAGGTCTTTTAAACACATTATAAAGGCTAAGGTCCTATTACTCGCCCTGGTGTACTCCCTGTCTAGGTGAGTTATGGCTTACTGACTTTTAGATTAGATTCCGTTGTGTTTTGTGCTTTGGATTTGTAGTTAAACTTTGGCTGCATTCCTATCGATCCTCATCCGACTGCTAGGTGCTAGTCTGGTGTGATCTGAAATATTTCATTCAAACGGAAGGTTAATCATTATGTGTCGTCACCAATTGGTGTAAAGGAGATCAGCTCAGTGTAATGATTTAGTCAAAAACACATTATGTTTTATAAATCATGATAAATGAGGCCTGATATTTCTTCCAATATTGACTTCCATCTTCCGGCTCCGGCCCCAAACCGGTTAATTTCTGCGCCCGTCTGGGCTCAGGGCCACAACGGAATAAGAGAAGAGCAAAGGTCAAAGGGGATGTGCCCTGGGTCCAGGGTTGGACCATTTTTGCCTATGGGGGATGTTATAGGATTTTGGGGCACTTCCACTTCTCAAAAGGGAACTGGTATGTTTCAGTAAAACCTTGAAGGAAATTAGGCCTCAGTTATATGATTTATAAAACCTATATGTGTTTTGACTAATTTTTACCATGCCCCGAAAAAACACCGTCAATATGTGTTTTATATTCATCCCGATTTAAGCGTCTGTCTATATGATGGGTTAACGCACATTATAATAGGTAGTGGTTATTTGCACTATACCAGTAGAATTCGTATTCTGCCACCACATCCTTAAAGTTCAACAGCATGAACATGATTTGTCATGCAGTTTATCCGGCGCGGCTGTGCGAATTCAAGGGAGTGGCACAATTACTAAATTATTTTATTTTTTTTATTTTTGTTATTTTGTATATTATAACAAAACAATTAAACGATCTAGCTAACAAACCATTTTTATTTACGGAGCAGATACATAGAATGTAGCAAATAAATGCATTCGTTCGATTTTGACAGCTTGAAGTTGATCACATGGAGCTCCATTCCCCGATGTCCCATTTCCAGCGGAGATATTTCCTTGAATATTATGCTAGCATACTGACTGGGGTTTTGGGTTAACACTATCCAACTGACTTATTATTGTCAACCAGCGCTCTCAGGCAAATCGGTGCTCAGCATAATTATCCAAAAAAGGGAGCTGGTTTGTTTACGCCCGTGTTTACGTTTCAATGGGCATGGGGGTGAAGGGAGGGTCATCTGCGATAGGGGTCAAATTGACCACTACTGCTACAGCCATGGAACTACGCTTTTGCATGTAAATTGTATGTGGTACTACCGATTCATGTAGAAGAGACTATAATTGTTCATAGTAGCGGCAGTGCATTTACTTATTGCAGGGCATGGCAATTGCCATGCCATAGACAGTGTTTTTCTTCAGTTTAAGAGTGCGTAGTTTATCTATGCCCCCATTTTAACCAATCGATTGATAGGATCGTTTAAAATACGAGGTAGTTTAAAAAGTAATAACAATGTTGTTTCAAACAATACGTCAATCACCACTGTCCCCTTTTCACCGGTTCTGGGAACAGGAACAATTGCCATTACAGAAGCAAGAGGTGGGCCAGTTTACCAAACGCTGCCAAGAATTGGAGGGAAACAGAATAAGGTGCTACACCAACAACTGCAGGATGTGAGTATGTAAAGGCTCTATTCTGGCTTTAGGCCCGGGGTGTGCTCCCGTTTCGTCGGGTCGGTCTTGGGGGATCCTTCCCCCCCAGCGGTCTTCAGGCTCCTGTTGTGCGAACCCTTCACTTGCGGGTTTTTCTTTGTCACGCCTTCTGTCCCAAAACTGGTGCCTAGCTGGGAATCCCCGCGACGGAGTATTCCCTTGTTTGGTGGTTCTCGTTCTCCGAACTCGCCTCACTGGCTGCTTTCCTCAGTTGTTCTTCGCAGGGGCATGGTCTTTGTCTTCCCGCTGTGCCTTTGGGACTGGACTTGCTTTTTCCCCTTAGTACCCTCGGGTCTTGGGGCAACGTTCGTCGCACTGCTGGCTCCTGTCTTTATGATCTGGGAGCCTTGACATGGTGGTCTGCCCTCTTCCGACTGGGGATTTTATCCCGTCTCTTCTAGTCGGTCAAAAGTCTTGACCTGGACTGATAGTTGGTTGGGAGCTCCTCGCTCCTACGTGGGAATGTCTTCTTGGGGCGTAAACCCGTGTTGTGAGCCATTTTCTCACATGTCTGACATCTCGAGTTTTTGGTTGACGAGTTGGTTACTCCCTCTTCTCGAGAACTTTTGGTGATCCTTAGTCGTTATCTCGCGCCTTCGGGTAGGCACCCTCTCTGGTTGGCTTCTCTTCACTTTCTCTCCTCAGAGATATCGTGTCGAAGGTCCACTAGTGCTGCCTACTGACCTCTTCTTGGTGGCATTCTTCTGCCCTAGCCGGAGACCGGCTACGCGGGCTTCTGTCCTACGAGGAGCATTTCTGTTCTTCTTACACTTTGTAACCTGCCTCTCTGCTTGAAGTCGCCACTGGTTAGGCTTCTGCTCGGGCTTCCCGAGCATAAGCAGGCTCTCATTCCAATTTCCGCCTCTCGGGGCTCTGACTGTTGCTTGTGTTTTCTGTGGAGCTACCCCTGGTTTTTTCCCCTCTGGCAGATTTCTCGGTGGTTCGCCCACTTAGTCTACCTTTCGGCGTGGAATTGATCTGGCCCGACCTTGGTGAGTCTAGTTTATCATTAATCTAGCCTTGACTGCTCCTCGGTTGCCCGGGTTCTGGCGCCGCGGCTCCCTGTATTGCGGAGGTCTGCCTCGTTCTTTCCTCGGTTGTTCTGTCTAACCTCCGCGAGTCGAGGCCGAATCGTCCACCTCTCTCGCCTGGCTTTGGAACAGCCTGAAGTGGGATTTTTCGCTTATCTTGAGGCTTTGTTAGCTGTCTCCGATCGCCCGTTGTCTGGATTTTTCGTTCGACTAGCTCAGCCTACCATAGTCTAGGTTTCTTGGTTTCGTCCATCGTGACGTTGCCTCGTTCCTTTGACTTCTGTAAGGCGTCCGTTCCTGACCCTAAAGCTAGTTCCCTCTTGGGATCTTAGTTGTTAAGATATCGTCGATCTCTTGGCGAGGCCCCCAATTATCCCTTGGGTTCGGCGTCGCTCTAGTCCTCTCCTTTATTACTCTTTCGGGTCGCCCTTGGCCCGGCTTGAATGCTCGGAGATTTCCTTCTCCTTTTAGCTTCTTCTCCCGGGTTAGGGTCGGACTTATCTCTCAGTCCTTCATCGGGGCTGGGGCCTTTATCGTCCTTCAGTCTCTCCAACCTTTATCTCCACTGGGCCTCTGCCCGTTGGGTTCATCTGTGTTCTGATCAGACCCTCTCTCACTAAGGGGGCACGCTCCTCTGTTTTGATGGGTTAGGCTTTCTTTGCCCCGATCTTTATACGCGGGTCCGTCCTTGCCGCTTTTTCTTTCTGGCGTCCCTCTCTCGGATCTCAGTTGTTCGCTAGGTTGTGAAGCCTTGTTCTCCAGCCTTTGCCGCGGGTGCTTGTGGCCCACCTTTGTCCAAGCCTACGTCGCACTCCATCTCCTTCAGAACTCCGCTTCCTCTCGCCTAGTCCTTAGCTTGGTTTTTCCTTTCTCTGAGGGTTCTCGGCTCTGGCTCTCCTCCAAAAAAAGTTTGGCCAGGTCTTTTAAAACACATTATAAAGTCTAGGGGGGAGGTCCCTATTACCCTGCCCTGGTGTACCCACTGTCTAGGTTGAGTTACTGGCTTCCTGACTTTTAGGACTCTAGATTCCGTGTGTTTTTTTGTGCTCTGGCTTTTTTTTAGTGGGTTGCTACCTTTGGCTGCATCCTATCGTCCTATCCGACTGCTAGGTGCTAGTCTGGTGTTGACTTGAAAATATTCATTCAACGGGAGGGGGTGGGTTGGAATGACATATGTGGTTTCGGCAAGCATGGGGTGTTAACTGAAAGTCAGCTCAGTGTAAGATTAGTCAAAACACATTATGTTTTAATAAATCATATAACTGAGGCCTATTTTCCTTCCAATATTGACTTCCTTCCTCTTTCCCAGGCCGCCCCAAACACTGTAATGTTTCTGCGTCCGTCGGGGCCAGGCCAAAACGGAATAAGAGAGAGCAAAGGCAACACTGGTGTGACCTGGGGTCACGGGTTTGGACCCTTTTTCTTATGGGGGGGTGTTATAGGTATTTTGGGGCATTCCATTCTCAAAAGGGAAATGCATTGTTTCAGTCACATTGAAGGAATCATGCCCTAGTCTTATATTTTTATAAAACATATGTTTTTGTTGAACTAATTTTTACCATGCCCCGAAAAAAAACAGTCAATCAACTTTGTTTTATATACCGAATTTAAAGAGTCTGTCATCATGATTTTGGTTAACTGCACATTTCATAATAGGTCTTGGTTATTGCACTATACAGTATGACTCAGTATTTCCTGCACCTACAATCCTTTTCGTTCAACAAATCATGACATTTTGTCATGCAGTTTATGCCGTCGAGGCTGCTGAATTCAACAGGTAGTGGCAATACTAATCTTTTCCACTATATATGGCCTTTTTATGATATTATAACACAATAAACTATCTAGCTACATTTACTTGACGAGCAGATACACAGAATTTAGCAATAATGCATTAAAGTTTCGATTTTGACAGCTTGAACGTTGATCACACTTCGATGTCGCTCCATCTGCCTGCTGTGGTCCCATTTCCAGCGAGAGTATTCCTTGAATTTTCTGATCATACTTGACCTGGGTGTTTTCTTGTTTGCACACTATCAGCGGCCTCATATTGTCAAACAGCGCTTCCTCAGAGCAATCTTGCTGTGATCAGCCTAATTCCTCAAATGAACTGGTTATGTTACGCCCGTGGTTTACTTTTCAACTGGGCCTGGGTGAGGGATGTCAATCGCGATCGGGTCAAATTGACCAGCTTCTGCACGCCATGGAACTACGCTTTTGCATGTAAATTTGTATGTATTGTTACTCACGAGTCATGTTGAAGAGACTATAATGTTCAATTAGCGGGCATTATGCATCTTACTAGTGGCAGGGCAATAGCAATTGCAATGCCCTATACCGTGTTTTCTTCAGTTTTACGAGTGGAAGGTAGATTTATCTAATGGCCACAATTTTTAACCATTCAGATGATAGGGATCTTTAAATGAGGTATATAAAAAGTAATACAATGTTTGTTCACAATAAGGTAATCCACTGTCCCCTTTTAACAGGTCCCTTCCTGGGAAGAACAATTGTCGCGCATACAGAAGCAAGGAGGTGGCCCCCCAGTTACCAAACCTGCCAAAGAATTTGGTTAACATAATAAGGGTGCTACACCAACAACTGCAGGATGTGAGTATGTAAAGGTTATCACCCTGAAACAGGAATTGATATTACACAACGAACGCAAAAGCTTGCCAATTTTAGAGATTTTTTTGTCTGGAAAGCAAAAGGCAACTGGAAAATAAAAGGCAGCTGGAATCGCATTTGAATTGGCCAAAGAGGAGAGCGTGAGCTCCAACCAGAGGGTCTGAGCATCTGAGAAGAAACTGGAGGAGGCACAGAAGAACCTCTCAGGGCGAGAGGGAGAGATCTCAGGTCAGAATTCTTATAACTTAATACATGTTAATTTGTAGGTTTCGGTAATTTAGTTTGTTTTAGTGTTAATGGGAGAGAAAAAAAAAAAGATTAGGTTTTTTCCTCAAGTGTATAAACAATTGATACCATCATTACAGGAAGGCTGGCCAAGTTCAAGCAAAGGGCACTTTCAATACTGATAATTGCTGTTGTGCTATGCTGAACTATGACCCTGCCCTGCTGCCTTCCTGCTGCTCTTCTTCCTTGCGCTTTTGCATATAAACAGAGAGGAATTATTTGGAAAGCTGTTTTGTTAATTGGCCCCGCCGAGGCAGCGTCTTGTTCGTCCGTGCGTCGTCCGTTCGTCGTCCGATTCGTCACGTTATGTGACAAAAAATGTTAACCCATGTGTACGATTTATCTGAGTTCCGTAAGGGCGACAATATAATGATGTAAATTGGTGGAAAGAGGCGGGTGGATAGATTTCTAGAACTGATTAGATTGTGGCCGATAAAATAATATTGATAATTAAGTATCTAATTTGCCTTAATTGATGAGAATTTCCCTGCAAGGCCTGTGTAACAAGTTTTCTCGAGTTCCGTAAACTTAAAGCGTATAATGATGTAACTTGGTGGAAAGAGAAAGAAGCGGGCTGAAGTGAAGAGTTGTGACACTCCTGATTAGAATGTTGGGCGTTTCGTGGCAAAATTGAGAGTAGCAAAGAGCTAATTAATATGCAAAAATTAGCGTCATTGCTTTAATTTTTGAAAACTGTTACGTAGTAGGATACCCAAAATTCCTGCGATGCATGAAAAGCCTATCGTGGGGGCCACATCTATTTTGCAATTGAAAGGATGTGAATATGCGGCTTAGGTATGCAAATGAGCTAATGAAATATGCGTAAGTGCTCTTCTCTGAAAAGGTACATAGCAAAATTCTTTGCTACAAGAGACTACTATGCTATAGGGGAAGAGGGTAGGTGTTGTGGAGGGGGTGGTGTTGTGTTGGGGAGGGGGGGGGGTGTGGGAGTGTTGACATGGTGTGGGGAGGGGTGGGAGTGTTGAGGTGGTGTTGGGGAGGGGAATGCAGGTTGTGGGGTGTTGGGGAGGAAAGAAAAGGGAGGTGTCGTGTACAGCGGTCATTGGGCGTCCGGGGGGGGGGGGTGGGGAGGGGATGTTAAGGAGGGGGTGGGGGTGTTGGGGAGGTGGGTGGAGAGCCGTTGCGGGGTATTGGTGGGAGGGGTAGGTGGGTAGAGTGTTGTGGGGTATTGGGGAGGGGGGGTGGGGGGTGTTTGAAGTTGCATTTATTGCATTGTAGTGATCGGCCAACATGAGGCGGGAGACATATTTTATGCATCGCTAAATACGAGTTCGCCTTGTTTGTGTTTGAAGTGCTTTAAAAGTACCTGTATACGCTCCTCAGGATTGTATCATCTAAAGCTGTTTTGGCCCCCACAAACCCTGTTGTAGAGGACCAAGTGATCATGCAGTGGGATGCCTGCCTGACGATGTTCATGTATACATAGAATATCATTAATCCACTCGACGACTCTCTACTAAACGAATAAATAGAGTTGAGGACTGTTAAAACGTGGCACAGGGATAGAACATGATGAGTTCATGTGTGGTACTTTTGGAGAGGTTGTGAATATGATATTTCAAAAGAATTTGATTAAAAAACACATGTCTTCCTACTATTGCCCTTTACCTTGTTTTCTGCAATGGCTATTGAAGCCAAAACTGCGGCATATTGTGGGGAGAATAGGCCCCCCCCCCTACTTCCTACCATCATTTACACCCCATGGTGTTTACAATTTGTAGTGAAAATTTTGAGGCCATACTCCAGAGATACAACCCTTTTTGTGTGTGTAGTTAGTACTAAATGCTTCAATCTCCAATTCCATTTAAGGAACTCTAGTCACAAACACACGTCTGGCTTTTTGGCGTATGAAGTCAGTCTATAAGAGAGTGCTCGGTGATAGATCAATATTTTCATCAAACGTTATTTCCCATTACTCCATAGTATGAAAACAATCAAAACAGTATATGGGGAGTTGAGAAATAAGGTCTATTAGGCCCAAAACACCTCACCCCCCTTGGAATACATTAACAGCCAAGAGAACCGGTGCAAAATTTCAAGAAATTGCACAGAAAGTGTTACACTTGAACACTTGTAACAAATTTCTTGTTTTAGACTAAAATCATATTCAATACTCTTGGTTCACTGTGTTGCCTGGCGAATCTTTGCATGCATTGTTAGTAAGGTCTCTACCAAGAAACAGGGAACCCATTTTTTGGACATCAAGATCAGGAATAAGTGATATAACCACATGTGCTTATTGTTGACGTGCCTGGATGTTTATGTTTGGCTTAGGTAGAGTAGTGAACACTGACACTCGCAGTTCTTTCATATAGCAATGCACTAGTAATTTTACACTAGGTATAGGTCGGCAATTACATGATTTTGTCACACATTGGAGTCTGTTACATCTTAAATTTAGGAAAGTTTTTCTTTGGAGTACTACTAAAAAATTATTCTTTGTTCATTTGAATGGCCAACTCATTATTTTATGGAAACTCTGTGTATATGTGTACATTTGTTGTTGTGTGGGTGTGTGTTTGCATTATGTGCTTGTCTGTGTGTGATGGAATTAAATGTGAATGGAAAAAATGTGGTACATAAAAATTTTTTTAAAAATGTTTCAAAATGTGGGTTATATTGGATATGACAGCAAAACAATTAAAGTACAGGTGGGGGGGGGGGAGTTCGCCATTGGGAGGGGCAACGTCTAGTATGGTTAGTACCACTTATAAGTCCCTCATTTTCAGGCTCTTTCTTCAGTCCAGTGACCCCCCCCCATTTTAGGACCTTTCCAGAGACCCTCTTTTCATGTCAAGCCACAGTATAACAACAATTGTCTTTCAAAAACCATCAATAAAGTAGCTGGGAATTGAGGGCGATCGCAGCTTATTTTCTTAAAATTTTATGACACTTAGTTTCGGAGACCCCAAGTTTTTGGGACACAATCAGCTCCACCAGTCAGTACAGGGGTTTATTATAGATCGCTTCGCGTTGATACATTTGTCCCCCTGGCGAGTTTTGGACCTATTCAATTCAGGCGAACGGAGGGAACAATGAAGAATCAAATGCACGTGCCACACCGGATATTTTGAGGACATTCCGGTCATATAATTCACCCACCTGCCACTAAATTCAATCTCATTCATGTATGGAAAAGCCCACAATAGGTATTTCAGGCCTTGAACATTCATCACAATTAACATGATTAACAAAAGCCCCTGCGCCTCATTGCAGTTTTCACATCTGCAAAAATGGTACGGGGCCACATATCAGATGAATCGAGTATACGAAAGCCAGAAAAGCCAAAATTGGAAAAAAAAAAAAAGACCAAAAGTTGCGGGAGATACTGTTACTGACAAAAAAATTTTGTACGTACTTTGGTTTGACAGGCTCAGTGAATTAATACTTGGTTGACAGGTGGGAGAGTTTTCCTTTATTAAATGGTTGATTTGGTGGTGAGTTGAGTTGGGCTGGATGACATGACAGGAATGGGGGAAATGTCTATTTGTAAATGCAATGTAGTTCTATAACATAGATCAGGGTGTGTAATTAAGTACTCTGACCCAATTGTCTGACCATATATATCAGGTCAGCAGAGGATGTAGTGTTACTTCTACAATTTCTGGAAATTGAAAAATTGGGGAAGGAAGATGGAAAGATGTCAAATGGAAGAAGAAAAATTCATTTTCTTCAAAGTTTGTAATAAGTTGAGGAAAAACCAGGCGTTAACATGGTACTGAAATAATTCTGTTACTAATCTCCTGGCCTGGCCATACACAAGCCCTTCATAATCCTCCAGTAAATCTATATTTTACTGTTAATCCTGATATACCACGTACCTTAAGCAATAAATTGATGCAAAAAAATTAGTTGTTTTAAACCTTCTTAGTTAGTCTTGTAGATTTTGATGCCACTGGTTGATGCATACTGAAATAGGTGTTGACACGGACCAAAGTTCAGTATTCCAAGGTGTGATGGAGTTGATGGTTGATTGATGGTGGGGGTAGTCAGGAATTGATGAATTACAGGATCCATTGGGGTAGGTGATGGTTGGTGGAGCAAATGGGTGATTTGAATAGTGGCCGTCAGCAGGGGATTCAAGTTTTGGTGCCAGTAGTAGTAGGCCACATGCATTTAATTGGAGCCATTTCCACTGTATTTGTTGTTGTTTTCTTTTATTGGATGAGGGAGATTTGCATCCTGTTACGACAAAAGCAGATGATAGAATGTTCAATTTTATAAAGAGATATCAGTGATCCAAAATCAATATTTTGTTTTATAAACTAATAATTGGACAATCAAGTATGATTTGAACCTGTCTTGGGGACTTGCCATTTAGCCAAAATTTGAGACAATTTTGGGCAGCCCTTTTCAATTTTTTTACTTTTTTTTTTTAATTAATAAATAAAAAGTGCATTTTACTTTGTTAGGTTGTTGGACTAACTCCTGGGAACCAAACTTGATTTTTTGTGTGGCCTTAACAATGAACAAAATTTCACTGGCTATAGGGCCTATATCAAAACATCCTTTTCGGGGGAAAAAAACAAAAAAAAAAAAAAGACTACAGACCGACAATCAACGCAAAAAAAAAAAAGGTGGTTGCGTTATTTTTCTTGTTAGATCTAGGGGCAATTTCCCCCCAAAACCCAAAACAGGTACCGCTCCGTGGAAAACGTGGAAAAAAATGAGTTAAGGAACATTAGGATATGGGATATTGTCACTAATTGGTTTTTTCACTCATTGCACAACTCAACACACACCTCTGGAGTAGCCACAGCATCCTTGATTCTCTCGTTAAAATTAGCCTCTTTAGGCATGATGTCAGCTGATGAATTGCTCACCTGATTCTTTCACGTTGATTGTGCAGTGTTGGGTTGGTTACGTGCTATTGCACCATATGAAAACGCTTCCTGATGAATAACTAAGTGTTACTGTTTTGTTGATCTTGTATCATCAATATAGGTTAGTACAGACATCCGCCCAGCATAGGAGTTGATGAAGAAGGTTGAGAATTTAAATGTATTATTTCTGATAGCAATCGTCTGCTAATGAGAAGAAAAAGAGAGGCTACAACTGCAAGTGCATCAACAGTAGGAAGCTAAGGTAATCAAATCACTTCTAGTGCTCAGGGCCCTGTAGCAGATTTCGGGGGTGCTGGGATTAAGTGGGGCCCTCCTAACCTCTTAAATGGTTCTATTTTGGACTTTTGGAACATTCAATCACCAAAAAGTAGCCTCCTGTCACAGATTCTCTACTTTTGGACCTTTTGTAACAAAAAAAAAATATTGGCCAAAAAGTGACCTTTTGCCCCCTTTGCGGAAGAATTAGGGGGGTGTGCAAGCAACCGCACTAGTGCATACGGGCTGCCTATAGTCAGTTTGTTCATCACCTATGTGCAGTGATGTCATGACATTTATGCCAGCGTCAAGACATGCCGTCTTTATGCGCATGCGTAGTTTAAAAGCGCCGTCCCTTCAAGTCAGCACGGGCCGTTTACTCTTGCGATCAACAAATCTCGCGCTGACGCCACTGCACGGAGGTAGAGACGGTAGAGACCGGACTATAATACTCAAAGGGGAAATTTTGTGATTCATAGAAACCATCGTTTTATTTGCAGTTTATTGTTTAAAACATCCTTGAGAGGAGCCCTATTCCCCAAATTTAAGTGATTCTAAGCTTGATTTGTTTTATGAGCAGGGATTGTATTACGTGTTCCTATAGGCCCACTGTGCAGAATTTATGTCAGTTTACCAGACAGAAAATACCAAAATTGCAAATTTCTTGCTGAGAAACAGGAGGATACAAAAAATTCTCAACCCTTTTATAAGTTTAAACCATTTAGAAATGACCCATTAAAGCAGGCATTGTTGAGTAGACGCAAATAACCTGTTGATCAAGGGCAACTCTGGTGGAGAAAACAGCCAAAATGCAATAGACAAATTGGTGTTTTTGTGTGTGTTTTTTTTTTTGTGTGTGGTTGTAAAAGGCACCAATCAACAAAAGCGGCACAGAGAAGGAAAGGAGAATGAGGAAATAAGGCCGGCCATATTTGTGACTCTAAAAATGCAATTGTCTGGACTCACATAACAGATAGAAACAGTTGAAAGGATTTGTTGTAATGCCACTGCAGCCAGGAAAAGACCGTGGAAAATAAGTGCACAAAGGGATGCCCTCGCCGCTGACAAAGCATCTCTCGCCTACGACGTGAAACGATGGAAGCAGCGAACCGACCATCTGATGCAGCAGTACAACAGGGCTGATCCAGAAGAACAGAAGAAACTCCTGTAAGGCCATGTAGAATGCGGGAATGTTTTCTTTTCTTTTACTTCTTTTATTAATGTCCCCGGGATCCCGTCGAATTAAGTTAGGAATGGGGTCTATATAGTGGACTCTGGCCGTATTTCCACCTGTGAGAAAAATATAACCTATCTGTACAAAGCTGAGTTAAGGGAGGATGGTCTGGTGTAGTTTACGTTGTTGTCATTTCTTAGTGATCACGGCAGGAACATATTTTGCACATAGCGTAAATACGAGTACACCTTGTTATTATTTGGACCATAGGTCTTGATATCCCAAGAAGGTAGAGGAGGAGCACGGACCCAGGTCAAACATTATCATTTACCCCTCACTACAGAAAAGGTTTGACACCTTTGGTAGTTAGTATGGACCCTCTATGTCAACGCTGGTAGGTAGTACTCTCAAATTACGGTGTCACTTTTTCAATAGGGCCAATTTAAGGTTACACTTTTAAAATGCTCCAATCAGTGAAATGTATGCCATATTGCCCGTCTAGTCATAAGGATTCCAAAAATGTATAGTTTGTACCAATCTATGATCATTGGTTTTGGAGTTATAGGGTAAAAATGACTAAAATGGTAGAAAAGTCAATTTCTATTTGTACAGGGGTCAAAATCAGACGTTGCTCCAATTTTGGTAAAAAATGAAAGAAGTTGTTCATACATTTTTGGAATCTTTATTATGATTAGATGAACAATATGGTATACATTTCAACATGATTGGGGCATTTTAAAAATTTGACCCCTGTGTAAACATAAATTGGCCCCTATTGAAAAAGTGATACTGCAATTTGAGAGTACTACTACCTAGACTTGATGTAGAGGATCCATACTAACTACCAAACTACTAAACCTTTTCTGTAGTGTGGGATAAACGAATTGCTTAAATAAGGCCCCTATGATATTCTGCTCCTGCTCTAAGGCCTCTGCAGTAAACTTAAATAAAAACCCTTAAGAAGAATTGAAATCATGGATAGAGTTCAGCAATATGCAGTTTATTCAGAGTATAATTTCATTCTTTTTTGTCAGGGCTGAAAAGGAAAAGCTAATAAGAAGACTATCTCTACTCTTAATGAAGAAAATCTAAGGCATAAGTAAGTACTATAAAGTTAAAGGGAATCTCCTGGAGTGCCACAGCTTGTTTTTAAAATTCAAATGCTATGTTCAAAGACTGGTAGGGAACAGTCCTAATGCATTGGCCATACAATATTTAATACATAACAAAGTTTGTCATAGCCAGGTGATGTGCGACAAAATGTCTACATTCACAGATTTTTTAAAACTTAGTTGCAAATTTATGACAATATAAAGTTCTTTTAAATAACATCTCAGAATTTGGTTAATTTGTCATTTTATTAGTAGCTATGTGACAATAGGTCAAATCTAAATATGTGGCATGGTATATCAAACCAGGCAGAATTGGTCAAGGTTCTAAATGGAGAAAGAGGCCAAAATGAGGTGAAGGGCAATTTTTGTCAAAATTGTTTGCTTTTTCACAAATTTGTGAGTCCAGATATGCTAAAAACATGCTGGGAAAATTTGAAAGTAAAATTCCATTGGTAAAGAATATTTTTGACATACATTTCTATTCCTTTATATAACTTAAAGGGGCATTTCGTGATCCATAGCCTCGTCCCCCCGACTTACCTCAAACAAGTTGAGATTTTCATATCTTCTGAACCGTTAACATTAGCAATCCATGTGTGCCAAATCTTACGTGAAATTTTGGTTGTCTGTAAGAAATTTGCAATTTTGTATTTTCTGTCCGTAAACGGACAGAAATTACAGCACAGTGGCCTATATGGACCGTGGGAAACGAGCATTTGCTCATAACACAAAACCGCAAAGTCGGGATCAGCTAAAAAGTTGTGAATAAGCTATTCTCAAGGATATCTAATGAACAATGAATAAAACAGAAGGTGCTGGAATCACGATATGCACCTTTAATTATTTTCTTTATTTCATGAGATTTGGGGATTTTTCTCACTTTGAACATTTTTGAAAGTCAAATTTCAAAATTCCATAACTTCAGTTAACAATGATCAATTGAGATGAAATAAAAAGCAATGTGAAGGAAAAAGTCTATTTTGATTTTTATAATGAACTCAAATTCCATCTCCTGCCCAATTCAGGCTAGTTTTGATATACCATGTCACATATGTGTCTTGTCTATGAAGCTCACATTATAAGGCTCTACTTCGATAAGAATGATAAATTTATAAATATTACTGCAGACAATACTATATGATTCAAGTATGTTAGGTTATACCGGGGGTTCAACACATGGGTCTCATATTCGGCCTTCGGGATATGAATGACCCATGCCAACTTTTTCAAAACTTTCTAGAATTTGGTAGAAAATTAGTCCAATTTCCTCAATCTGAAGTCAAAACTTTCCAAATTTGCTAAAAAGGTCAACATTTTTAGGAAAAAATTGCAAATTTGTTGTAGCTATTGGTCCCTTTTTCAGAAAGAATGGTATAGATATGGGTCCTACTTCCAAACTCTCGTAGGCAAGTCCCTACCCAATTCAAACTTGAGAACCCCCCGGGCTATCATCAAACCCTGAGCTTGGCTGTAGTAACTAACAGATGACTCTACCATGGTCAGCAGGTTTGACAGTATTCATATGATTGGAGGCTAATCAATGGTGCTTTTTATTTGCTTCATTACAGGGCAGAACTATCTCGTCTGAATGTTCAGCTGAGCAATGCAAGGTAAACCTTCAATCATTCTCTTGATTTTCTCTCTGGACTGAAAAAGTGAAATTTCCCTGCAGATACCAAATTCTTACGTGAAGGTGTTTGTGGGAGGCCCCCTTTGTCAGTCCTGGTTGTTCAGTCCCCATGGAGGTCCGGGATAATCATATTATCAGTATATGTTCGTAATCACCATTACCACATGTAATTGTTTCTTCAAACTTCAGTTACTGCAAATAAATCATGGCCACTGTGTAACACTTGGCATGCACGTAGCAACGCAGTAATATACGGGCGTATTTACGCAACGCTGTAAAAGGGATGCACACACTTGCTTTGTCTTATGATGAACGCTTTGTATACACGGCAGGTATGTAATACGCTGGCCATGATTCTTTTGCGGGGACTGTAAATGTGATGATTTTACAACACAAATTTGGTGATTCTCAACTTTAGTAATGGCCAACTTTGAGCAAAGTTCAGTCAAGTATTGTTTAACCCAGGGTTACCCAATTGGGCAAGCTGCCAGGAAAAAAATGTTGGCATGGAGGACAGCAAGTAATTGGAGACAAATCTGGGGAGATTTTATCAGAAAAAAGGGGGTTGGTAGGTATGGGACACTATCCTTTTGTTGTCACCAGATTGAGTGATGGCCCAAGTTACCACCCCCAGAAACCTTAGCTGCCTCTCATTAGGAAAATATCATTGCATCCTTATGGTGTTTTGTGCTATTTATTGCAAACAATGCAGGTCTTTCATCAGTGGAATGTCTGTGTGTATGTGTGCATGTATGAAAGTACCCCTAACAAAGCCACATTTTCAAAATTTTGCTCTCTATCCATGCAACATCCAGAAGTGCAGACTGTCCCTATTTTGAGACTTAGTGTAATAGGTTGCAAGTAGCCAATTTACAATTTGTCAGCATCATTAAAAGTGTTCTTTTTGAGACAGCAAATTAAAGTCAGCATTTACTAAGTTAAATGTAATTTTAAAAATAGTCTTTGGTACCCAAAGGAACATCCATAGTCAGGGGAAATCTGAATGTAAATGTGATGGGTGTGCAGGATTCTAGCCTATTTGGGTGGACATTTCCAACCTCTAGTTTAACCCAGGGCTCGTACGGTCCTTGAAGGTCCTTGAAAGTCCTGGAATTTCAAAATCCTTTTTCCAGACCTTGAAAACCCTGGAAATTCACAAATGGTCCTTGAAAATTGCAGTCAACGTGTGATGATTTTTGATTAAAATGAATATCATGGCAAACCAAAAAGTATGAATTTTATAATCCATTTGCGACATCAACGGCAATGGAGATTTAAGAATATATTTATTTAACCCTTATGCTGCTATTACAGGCTGTAACCATTACTGAACGTGTCATAAATGCAAAAGATCATGCACATTTTGGGTTTGTATTTGTCTTAGTCGGTGTATTGAGAGAAGTTAATGTTCTCTTTAAAAGTGAAACTAATTGCACACATGCCTACTAGTACGGATTTTTCGTATTCCTATGGAAAATGAAGCGAAATACGGACGTTTTCCGGAAAAAAAGGGGGAAAATGGTCGCATCACTAAAATAAAAATAAAGTGTATATAAAGTAATAAAATAAGTAAATACAGAAAAATAAAGTTAATGAAAGAAGGCAATATCTTTTCAAAACAAATAAAAGAACATAGATTGAAAGATTTTCAATTTATAAAGTCTGTTTAAATGGTTTCCGACATCATTTTTCTCCCGACTTTCGTAAGGTTTACCCACATTAATATCTTGATCTAACCATTTAACTGCTGTATGCTAAATGTCTTCTGAAGGTATTTTAGTTTACTATTCAACTGCAGAGGTGCAAAAGGGTAGACCTACAAACAATTTATTGTTATAGTGCTTTTGTTTTCAAGTTAAGAACCTTTGAAAGTTTTAGACTCATTTTTCATGCACTTTATTGAAAAACATACTCCATATGGACTTAGTTCCTACTGACAGTTCCTTGAATGGGGCTGTCAGACGGCGGAGCTCTGTCCATTTTTTCTGGAAAAGCTGTATTTTAAAGATGCAGTTCATAGGTACATAGGTAGCTCAGTTTTCAAGTTATAAGCCTTTAAAGTTTAGACTTTAAGTTCCTTATGGATTGTGTTCATACTGACAGTTCTTTAAAGGGGGAACTATCAGATTATGGAACTCCGTCCATATTTTTTTCAGGAAAGCAGTAATTTAAAGAGCTCTCTCATGATGCAGTTTTATATATATAGATGGCTCAGTTTTCAAGCTATGATCCTTTAATTTTGACCTTCTTTTTCATATAATTCTCCATAAGGACTTAGTTTCTACAGACAGTTCCTTAAATGGGGCTGTCCGACGGCGGTGTCACCACATAACTGTAAACAGTCTTACAATTTCTGAATGGGGGAACAATGCAGTTCAATGACGTGACCATTTTCTGTATTTTTTTGTGTGAAAATGTCCGTCCATATCTTGCATCATTTTCGTATGGAATACAGAAAATCCGTACAACATTAGTACAACATTAGTACCACATTAGGTCCTTGAAATGAGCTCATTTAGATCCTTGAAAAGCCCTTGAATTTTGGAAGGAGCTGGGTGTACGAACCCTGTTAACCCGAACGCTAATCCTAAGTTTGCTTCTAACACTTTACTGAAACCTTCCATATCCAAACTATCAACTTTGCTAAATGGCTTTCATCGTATTTCAGATTTTGATGGTGCCATAACCTGGTGGAACTTCAGAATTGTTAAAGTATGTGCAGTTATTTAAGTATAATAAAATTTGATGGCAATTATGTTTTCATGAAGTCATTTTCCATTTAGCATTATTCTTCAACCAAAGCGGGTTATGGGATTTTTTTTTGTGTTTCAGAACTGAAATTTCGAAGTTAAACAATTCTCTGACATCTGTACAGTAAGTGTTTTAACAAACAGGTTGTCCATTTGATGCCTATTGGAATGATTTGCCAACTTGGTGAGTTATATACCCGGTAAGATAACCATGCATTTAATGGGGTATGATCTCCAAGTCTATAGTAACAGTTTATTACCCCCCCCCCTTAAAATGAGTGTGTGAATTATAGATCTATGATTATCTTTTTTGGGGGGTGACAAAACTATCCACTTCCAACCTCTATAATGGCAACTTCGATCAACAAATAGCAATAAAGTGTGTCACCTTACGAGATAAGTATCCCTTGGGACGACAAAAGCTGTGAGCAGGGTGTGATAGGGAGGTGGTAGTGAGTACGGTAGACCCATGTGCGTGTGTTGGGAAGAGGGTAAAAACAAACTCAGTGTGGTGGTGGAAAATTGATCCATGGGAGATGCACAAAGATGAAGAAGTGACCCCAAGCTTGGCACTAGATTTTAGTGCGAAGATGTGAGAAAGTGGAGATGAGGGATGGTAGGAACAGAGGAAAGATGTGTGATGAGGTGGAGTCTCTGAAAGAGTTCACATACCTTGGGGACAGGTTGTGAGGGTGTGTGGATGCGAGGTGGCTGTGCCGCTAGAGTGAGGTATGGGTGGGTGAAGTTCAGGGATGTGGGGAGTTGTTGTCAAGGGAAAAGATATTCTTTTAATGATTGAAAAGGAATGGTGTATAGAGTTTGTGACTGAAGGATCATGATCTGTATGGGAGCGAGACATTGTGGGGGTGTCTGAGCGAAAATGAGATTGGGGTTCTGAGGACAGAGAGAGATCAATGAGGCGATGTGTGGGGTAAGAAATGGTGGGGGGGGATTTGAGGGGATGAAGCTTGCGTGGTGGGTAGCGTTGTATGCAGATGTTGGGGTTGGAAGAGGCGATGGATAGGTTGGTGAAGGCGATATGTTGCGTTTGTATGGGCATTTGATGAGGAGGATAATTATCAGCCTTAAGAAGCCTTTGAGTTCGATGTGGGAAGGTTCGAGGAGGAGGGGACGTACAAAGAAGACTGGAATAAGCATGTGGAGGAGAAGAGTAGGAGGGTAGGTTGAGGATATGAGGATGCATTGAATCGGGTGAATTGGAAGGAGAGTAAGGGCGGTTGCTGCCAGTGGAGGTGAATCCGGCCACACCCCCGTTTACGGGGGACAAAACCGGATGTAAAAACTTTGGATTTACTACTACTACATGCTGAAAATAAAATTTTTAGCTTTTCTTTTTAAGATTAGTATTATTGCTAAGTGTGCAGTGTGCATTCTTAACATGTCTTGGCCATTAACTTAATCATTTCCCTGCATGCAATCTCACCAAAAAAAATTTTTTAACTTTAATTTTATAGGTCGCAAATGAGGATGGAACAAAACAAACTCAGGTATGTATGTGTGCTGTCCTGCAACTTTTTAAATCTCTGCTATGGTTTTACCTGAAATAAGTGCCCCAAGGGTAGGGCTTTTATTAGAGTAAAATGATTTTTATCCTGAGGCAGTCTGTCATCAGTGTTTCTGATGTAGAAGTGACTGTTAAGTTTGCACGGCGTTTTCCCTGCCTTGATGTCATTAAATTTTGCATTGGATTTTTATTGCTGATGCTACTGGTAGGTGGTATCATCAGATGTACCACTGAATAATCTGCATTTTTTTTACTATTTGCAATTGAAAAATGGTACAAGGCATTTGTTATTATGAATAATGTTGCGTTTGGTTTTTGCTATTGTCCGATTTGTAAATAATTATGAATTTGATGGTGTTTACAATTTCTTTGTCAATTTTCTCTCTGTAGGGAAGAGCTGAATACAGTGAGAGCTGAATTGACAACCAAAGACAAAGACATTGATGAAAAAGGCAAGACAATTAACCAGGTGAGAATATTCTCAGTAGATGTGCTTTAAAGGTCCGTTCAGACTTCCACTACACTGCAGTGCAGTGTGTTGCATTGCCTGGATAGCAGTCTCTGCACATACTGCAATGCAGTACTGCAACAAAGTTAAATTTGCTTTAACTTGAATTGCAGTGGGTTGCATCAAGTTACAGCAGAAAGTGAACGATATATCGGCAGTGCAGCAGCACTGCACGGCATTGCAGTGGAAGTATGAACAGACCTTAATAGTCGGTTCATTACTGTTTATGCCACCACCATTTATTCCCAGTGCCACACTTGGAGAATAATTAAAATATTATGCATCCGTCCGTCACAGGTATTTTGTAAACACCACACCTAAACATTAAAGATCTTAGCACCATCTTCTTTGTTGATGGTTCAACATATATCTTGAAAGAAATGTCATTTGTGAGTTTTTCCATTGTTTCCTAACCCTAACATCTTTTTGATTTCTAGCATATCTCCAGAGAGGAAGGGAAGGGATAACGGGATAGAAGCTAAAGAAGGCCGGACGTCCGTGGCGGGATTTGAACCCGGTGCCTCCGGCGCACCATCCCCATGAGCAGGGATGGCAAGCCACGAGGGTGTCGCTGGCCCGGCCAGCGATTTCGTGCCCATATGAGTGTTGGTACGATGACATCATCGCATCTTTTTGGACTTAGTGCATTTTTCCTAACCTCAGCTCATTGAGTTCTTGTGGATTTTGGTAGTGATAAGGTTAAGGGCCATTTTGAGATTCATAACCTGAAAAGTTAAGATTCTTACATCATGTGATAGGGTTAGAAATTTTGTGGAAAGGTGTGAAAATTGGTTTAGATTCTCACAATCAAGATTTACGAGAATGTTAGATTCTTATTTTGTGTATAAACTTACAAGATTTGTGAGAATCTACTTGGATTCTCGCAAATTTGTTCAGGAGAATTTGCCTAAATTCTGACCCCGATGAGAACCATTGGCCTAAGTATAGTATGTGTGTCTAATCTTATACTTGCAGATTCAATCTACTCTGGAAGAAATTCTTAATTCTGTATTTTCAGTCCATAAACTGACAGAAATTACAACACAGTGACCTATGGGACACTGCAATAAAAACCTTTGCTCTTGACCTCAAAATACAGCATCAGCTAGAATCAACTGAAATTTTGGAGATGACCGTTTCTTGATCTAATGAACCATAGTTAAATGAATGCAAGAATCGCAAAATGCACCTTTAATGTATAGATAGATTAGAATATCTATTTGTATCTGCAATTATGGGCACGACATGTAATCTTATATATAGTAGCCATAAGCTATTGCTTCATGAGTTTACAAAGTTCACTGTGTAAAACATTTTATGAAACATTTACGTACAGGTGAAGAAGATTGGCCGACGTTACAAGTCGCAGTATGAGGAAACCAAAACCAAACTGGATGAGCTGGAGAAACAGATGGCCACTGAGAAAGCAGCGCCCCCACAGCCAGATCCAGCTACGATTGCCAGGGTGGCCGAACTGGAACAGAAAGTACAGGCTCTCACAGAGGTGAGTGATCACTTTGTTAGCAAGAGTGAGAAGCAAAAATCTGGTCTATGTAAGGCCAAAAAAAAGGGTTTTTTTTCCTTTTACTGTGCAAAAGAATACCGACCCTAATTTTGAAAAATTCCTAAGAAGTTTTTTTTTTCAATTTTAACTTTCTGAAACGTAAAAAAGATATGTTTAAACAGTTTCTTAGCATGTAAGTTGGGTTTCATAATGTACAAAGATGAATTTTTGAGTAAGAATCAACTTGATTTTTAGTGTTTGATTAACTTTATTAATACAAACAAACATGTTTCAATATAGTTTGCTATTGACATAAAAAAAAAAGTTTTTCCGACCGACTGACCCAACTCTAAAAAGTCGTCTATGGACAATCAATTTTTTTTTGGCCTAATGGTAAAGCCTTGTTTGTCTGTCCACATATCATTCATCAACAGTGAGCTTTGATTCAAACATACAGAACAATACCAAGCTTTCATGTTGCTGATAGGTACACTCTTTTGTTGCCTCCAAATATGGAAATGCCTAAAAGGACAAAAAAGGTGCAACAATAGATTTTCAGGTATCCACAAGTTGAACCATATACAATGAATTCATATCGGGGATATAGCTACGCCGGTTGGCGGCGGTCGGCCATGACCGGCACATAAGGTCATTTGGGAAGTTGCCGACCGGCACTTTACCTCAGTGAAATGAAAAATTACCACATAAATTGGTAAATAAACTCATAGTTTGTCCATAAGTGCCAAAATTGTAGTAAATTTTAAGATTTACAACCGGCACTCAGAGTAGCCTAGCTATAACCCTGATTCATATAAATTTAGACACTCATTAGATATGTTTTTTTTAGTTAAACCAAAGTTTTAAATCCGGTTTTGTCCCCGTCAATGGGGGGTGGCCGGTTACACCTCACACTCGGCAATACTGCTGTGTGAGGATTTATTGGAACAAAAGATAATTGACCGGATGCCCTTCCTGATGCCAATCAACAGTTTTCGGCGGTGGGCCTAGCCTTTGGGCAACTATGCCCGCCATACAAGGCAGCATGTGCTGGATGGCCGCCAAGCTCTCCAGAGCTGACACCCTTGTAGGTAGATCTTCTTTTTCATTCTACCAGGGTAACCAGCTACCCTCCTCCTCAGATTTCCTTAGAAAATCGATGGGGGTGACGGTTTAGCCGCCGACAACTCGCCCTGGGACAGGTAGTACTGGTTATCAGGATAGTAGTAGCAGGCCCTAAAAAGAAACCTGACCTGACTCAATAGATATCTTACTTGGTATTTGGCTAAAGAAATATTTAAAACAAAGTAGAGGCAAAATTGCTTATATTTCAATATAAAACACATGCTGAATATGGGATTTGCTTTGCCCCAATACAAAATTAGAAATTTTACAAATTAAACAACATTACAACATTTTAAATTTAACTTTTTCAGATGGGGATAAACATTACATCAGTGTAAAAATCAGGGCTTTAATTTTTTTTTGAGTTACCTGATAAGTGAAATATCTCGGTGCACTTGTAAAGTTAGGACTGTGTTTAATTATGCCAAGTGTTTTTTTTTTGTGAAGAATGGTTTTGAAAATTGTTTGTGATTGCTGCTACTGTGATTGTGATTATCAGGTCTTCATAATTATTTTCATTTAGAAAGCCAACTAACAGAAACTGATGATGTTTGATTTTGCAATCTTATGTTGTGTTGGTTCCTTTTTATTCCCAGGAAACTACCAAATTGAAAGACAGTGAAGCTGCTACCAAGGTAATTAAAGTGAAATAGAGTTAAATATTCTATAAACTAATTGTTGAACTTATGAACACTATAGAAATAAGGCTGCGCTGAATTTGTTTATTCTATTCTTCACAGATGCTCATGTCGTCGTTGTTATTGTTAAAAAGTATTTACGCCCTATTCTATAAAGAAAAAAACCCTAACAAATGGGTTTAGATATAAACAAATGGGTTTAGATATAAACATCAGGAAAGATAAAGAGAATGTGTAAAAAGTTAACAGAGCACAAACCCATATAGAAGCAAGACGAAAATTGTAGTAAGAACCTATTCCTGCAAACATTCTCTTGAATAGATTGTGCAAAAAAAAACCCTTTCAGAAATACACAGTAGCTAAATGGTAAGAATTTTAAGATTCTTGAAAAGTTATTCTGCCAGAATGTAAACAGATTCTTGCAAGGTGAAGTGAAATTTTATCCCTAAAAGTTTGTCTTCAACACCTGTTTGAAAGCAGTCGCCGTCTCTGCAAGATCTGCCAAGAAGGTCATTCCATAATTAAAGGAAGAATTCTGGTCCTTTAAGATCTAGGAGTAGAAAGCCGGGTAAGATAAAACAATGGAGACAGTATCTGATACCAAATGGATAATTGCTCCTCTGTAAATTAATGAGTTTTGTCTAGTAATCAGGAGCTTCGGGATGAAGATATTAGGAAATGTTCAGCATTATGTAATTGTTTCACTGAACACCAGTGTAATGCTTCCAGCATCCCAGGAGAGTAAAAAATTGTGTTAAGACAGTCATCGATCTCATTTAAGCTAAGCAAACATATAAAAAAGTGTCTGAAAGCTACCATGCACATTTGCCTTATGTTTACATAATTGATTCCCTTTTTGCTGTAATTTTTGTGTCGCCTGTCTTAAGGCAAGAAGACACATAGGGATCACTTTGTCCACTGTTGTTGTTGTCTGTTGTTGTTGTCTGTTGTTGATGTCTGTTGTTGTGAAAAAGGGGTTAACATTTGCCTGTAATATCCACATACTTTGTGGATTTAAACCAAACTTGGGTCACAGGTGCAACATGGCATCCCCCATTTGTTGAAGGTCACATACCAAGGTCAAAGGTCATGTGAGGTCAAGTTGTAAAATAGGCTGAAAATGTAAAATTGACCTCATTTGAAAAGTTGAAGTTCAATTGCAACCAAATTTGAGTCATAGGTGCAACATGGGATCCCTCATTTGCTGATGAGGTCAAAGGTCACATACCAAGGTCAAAGGTCACATTCCAAGGTCAAAGGTCACATTCCAAGGTCAAAGGTCACATACCAAGGTCAAAGATCACATGTCAAGGTCAAAGGTCACATTACAAGGTCAAAGGTCACATATCAAGGTCAAAGGTCACATATCAAGGTCAAAGGACAAGTGAGGCCTATCATTCACAAACCGCGACGGCAGGCGACACAAATTTGACTTTAAACTTGGGTTTTCGAACTATTGATTTAGAAATAGTTACATATCATTCTATGTTAACA
>JAMKCH010038327.1:0-13199 GCA_023653785.1 Ophioderma brevispina | reverse complement strand
AATTAAATAAAGCTATTTCTGTTTTCCTGATTGTCCTTGTCCGTTACGGTCGCCGCTGGTCCCGTCGACATACAGCACATACTTAATCGTAATTTTAAGGCATCCAATCAAGAAAAATTATGCCATATATACAACACGTACGACTGACATTACCGCGAGTCAACTGTTTAGCGTAACAAAGAAAACTGGCCAGCGCACGTCCGTTCCACGATGACGATCATGCGCGTATCGCATATCGCTATTGTTCGCTGTCGGTCACTTCCGGCGTCACGCTGCCACGCTAATAGAACTACGATCACTTTCGTTTCTGAGGAATTCCTTTGAAAGCTGTCCAAGCACATGATTTATCCCCAATTTTTATCAAGATATACGGTTTCTCAATTCCGCTGTCATGCAGATTTTACTTGATACCAAACTACTATGAATGAACCCTTTTTGTGATTATATAAGTTGTTTAAAGCGATGTCCATGGACCTTCATAAGTCCTATTATGATGCACTGTCATTTCCATCCCGGCCCTGGGGGTCCGGGACTAGGCGGGGACTTGCCGTGATGTACATTTCTGCTGTTGTGACACCCCCCCTTTGTCCCCTAAGTAAAAGCACGAAATCCCGGTACCGGGCTTTGCATTTTTTGTACATTACATTAGCACGAGTCGTCATGCATTATAATGCATCTGGCCCTTCGCTATTATCATTGTTTCTTTCACATAGCCGCTTGCATTATAAAGCATGATTGCAAAACTGCAGTTCATTCTGGGACAGCCCGGCACCCGTGTGGGACAAAATACAATTGTCGACGTCCCGATAAATCAAGTCTGACTGGGGACTTTCACTTTTAAAAATCCTTCAATTTTTCAATGACTAATCTAAGTGATTCTGCGACCAACCTCAACACCTCACAAGAAAGCTAGAAGATTGGGTCAACGGTAAGCTGGTTTTCTAACCACAGCGCATAAATAAGGCCAAGTAAAAAAATATACTAGTTTTCTCGTCCTCGCGCGCCATGCGTTTCTGCTGCCGCATCAAAAAAAGTTTTTTTTCTTTTTATTAATTTCTGTTTTTTTCTCGAAAATTCATCGAAAATCGGAAGTAAATTCACATTTTAGGTCGCTAATTTTGTTCTCTTATGCAGATTATTTATGCGTACTTTCTATATTTGTGTTTATTTTTATGATTATTTTGGAAGCTTTGTTGGCCTTCTTGGAAAGGACGCATTCGCCTCTTGGATCGGCAATTAAAAAAACAAACTGCCTCCTCCTCCTTTTTTAAAAGTTAGGACGAGAAACAAGTTTTTTCTTTTACTTGCCTAAGGATGTTACTGGGCTCCGATCAAAAACGTCTCGCTAGACCCTTTTGCACCTACGAGGAAGAACTATAATATCATCTATGCTTCGCCCGGCGGCCTTATAGTAAAAAATGAAATGACAAATCCACGTGCAATGATAAGACCAAACAAAAGTCGCCCACCACTGTAAGAAGCAAGATTACTCGTGCTAGGACATCCCCCTCTAGTTACAACGGAGTCATACTGAAATTTGGGCATGGTCAACTAGTCATTATCAATTTGTGGCAGTTCAGTATTTTCACATTTACAATCACCCTCATTTCTAGTACGTATATACCGACATTACATAAGTCAAAATCGTGTAGCACGAATCCCACAATAATATCTTCCAAAATTCAGACTTAATATTTATTTTCATCGAAGAAACGAATTGCAGTAGATAAATAACAAGTACAAGTAGGTGCATGAATAAATTACTGCGGCCATTGGTATTTTTCTTATGTGGTGACAGACTCCTGACTATTATATTATTTTTTCTGTATTAATATTAATTATCGTGTTACATTAAATCATATAAAGTATGAGTGAGGAGAACTGAAAATATGAAACTTGCAATGTGTTGTGCAATAGCATGACTTATCCTGATTGACCTAGGTCTAAATGGACTAGTTTGTGAAGACATCCCTGAGAACCTGTCAGAAGACGTCGCAGTTATAGAGGACAATAAGATCACAGTGTATTATCTTCTCCTTTCTAAGAAATGGATAGAGGTTCTTTGTTCACCTATAGGAACAAGATTGCACACCTGTTGATGAAACACATAGCCTTTGTGTAATTGCTATGTCAAAACACTTCGAGCACAGGATGTTGAAGATTGTGGACTTCCTTTAAACATGATTCAGCGAACTAGAAATTGTGAAATTTCGACTTGTCTTCACTTGTTTTGTGTTGCATCAATGGGAAAGTTTCTGTGGACAAATTCTGTTGCATTTATGTCTCTTTGCCCGTTGTTCAAGAGATTTCATTGAGTGTAAGACCTCTCAACAGAAGGTGGATAACTTTCATCACATTTGATTTCTAAAAATGTTTTTTATTAATGTTTATATTTTGAATTCACATAATGTTTTTCAAACAATAGATTTTGGTACCATTTGGAAAACAAAGTTAACAATTACAATTCCAGCAGGACATTTTCTTCTGTACCAGTGACATTCACCTTAATGCACTGAGTACCTGTAGGAAAATGTGTAAAAAAACCATCAAGCTGGCAGTTATACTTCCATAGTTCTTCAATTCTACAAGTTACAATGCACGGACCCGGTCTACCCAAAGGCTTTTGCGATTTTCTCGCGAAACTAGTTGCACCTGTACCAGCAAGAATTGTGTCGGCAGATTTCATATGTGGAACCTTATTCGACACTAGCCTGGTGCGCACCCAACACAAACGTGGAATAGATGAGATGTTGTGTGTTTAATTGATTTTTAAGTAATAAAAACATAATATTTTTTGTGCATTGTTATTGGTGTCTTTGTGATTTAAGTTTTATGTATTAAACTCATACTTTGAATTTAATCTTGTCAATTCAATCTTCTTTACAAATAGTCATTGTAATTTTTGTTTTAATGAACCACGGGAGGTTTACTTTTTCTGACCTTGATTACGTCTCGTAACAAAATTGGGTTGGGGGCTCGTTGTCCGGGCAAAAAATGTAAAAATTTGTAAGCACAAATTGTTTCGAAAAATTGTTGAACTGTATATCATTTATTCTTATCCAAATTTTGTTGTTCTAAAATTTTGCAAATTACATTTATACAGTATCTGAAATCACAATGGCCTTGAATGCAAAATTTGTGAAGAGTGCTGGGATGGGTTTGATCAATTAGTCCTTTTTGGCAATTTCAATATAATGAGGCAGGTTGGTAACTCAGTACATATGAAACAAATTATCAGAACTTGATCATCCAAACATGGGTAACGATGAAGTTTTGGGATCACTCCTTTGTGGAAAAGGTATCCCAGTAGAGGATGAAATTTAGCATTGAAAGTAGAACAAGTTGAAAAATTCAGGGCAGAGAAAGAAGAGAGATAGAGTTAGAGAAAATGAAAATAGATCACAAGAAAGGGAAAGAATAGAAATAGAAAGGAAAAGATTCAATCTCAAGAAAGAGAAAGGTACAAATATAAATTGAAACGCAAAGATACAGGCAGATAAGGGAGGTTTAGACATAAAGAAATTGAAATTTTAACTAATAATTTGACAGAGAAATTAGATTTGCAACAAAGAAAAGAGTGATCTTTCTACTAACTGCGTCTGGTTTTGATGTACCCGTCACATTAGGCTTGTGAACCCAAATTTTTCCAGGAAAGTGAATTTGATAAATATTTCCATTCACTGCGAGAAATTGGCACAAAATTAAAATGGCCAAAACCAAGTTGGACTTTGTTACTTCAGAGTGTTATTGTAGGCAAAGCCAGTGAGGCGTTAAACCCCCTCTGCCATGGTATTGAGGAAAGTGCTGATTATGATCAAAGTTAAAAAGGCCATACTGAAAGCCTATGAGCTAGTACTGAGGCTTATAGACAGAAATTCAGGGGGGTACCAAAAAGACACCAAACCAGATAGAATTTGCACGCACAAAGAACAAAATTTGCTTCGATCGTGGTTTGATCTTAGGAGGTCAGGGCTAGAAATTTTCGGCGAGAATCGGGAATCGATTCTCGCAAAGGGAATTTCTGTAAATTGATTTCGTAATCAATGGCAGATCTCGTAAACTTTAGAAGTTAAACATTAGCGAATTAGATGATTCTCGCAAAAAGTGTTGTTGAACCAAGACTGATTCTCGCACTCAGCGACGAAATTCTACCCTGGGATGGTGAAAGAAGAATTTTAAGAGTTTGAAGGGGACAATTGATTATGATAGAGAAATTAAAACAATGTTGTACTGCTGATATAAGACTTTCATTTGATGGGTAGTAAAATTGAAACAATTAGAGCGGGAAAAGCAGCAACAATCCGCAGTGACTATGCACTCACGCCAAATTGATCTATACTCGGCAAAGTTCAAAATTTCCACAGAAAACCGTGACAGAATAAGCCAATCCCCGCCACCGAAGTTACAGTGTGGAAAAAACCCAAATTCAGAGACTAGTTACCAGAGTAGTGAAAAATCTGAATCAAGTTCAGAGAGGGCCTCTAAGTCTGACCATTCGTTGCCAACCTGCACTTATTGCAAAAAGAAAGGGCACCTTGTTTCACAGTTGTGGAATTCTGGGAACCACCTAATGCAGCTAGTCCAGAAAGGCATACCACATTAAAGATCAGATAAACATGTCAAAACAAGTGGGAAAAGTGACGGTGAGAATTCAAACCTTTTGTCATACCAGGACAGTCTCACTCACCGATTGATGAAACTAACCCACAAAACCCCATTACTATCAGCGGTGACACAGGTGTTTGCATCAAAACTTTAATTCTGGAGGATGCACTACCCTTTTCAGAAATCATCCACACAGACTGATTTACTGATTACCCTAACCCGGACCGGGTCGTTTTTGCCGGCCGACGGCCCAAAAGGCAAACGAAGGGCAATTATTTTTATTTTAACGAGAGAGCAAAGTTTGCGGTTTATTGCATCTCGGCCGTTTTTCCAGGCACAGGAATAAGTAGCGTAAAGTCAATAACGCCGATGAAATGAACAACATCGCGTAATTTTCCGGAAGACAGCCCAATGCAACGAAAAAACATCGCGTAATTTTTCCGGAAGACTGCACACGATGCAACGCAAACATCGCGCCCTTACCGGAAAGACCGTCCCAGATGCAACGCGACAAACATCGCGGCGAATGCAATAACCAAACCGGTAATAAATACAATAAATAACTAAATAAATAAATAAAATAATGGATGCGTACTGCCACAATGATCTTGCATTGAAATTAGCTTATAGTTCGCCAGTGTGAGTGGCGCTAGTACGCTTACATCATAGTCGTGCGTGGCGCTATATGCTACGTCATGCTCCGGTTTACGTCCATGAATACGTTTATGCATAAGTAAAAAAATAGCTAATCGAAAAAGGTGGCGCTATCCCATCGAAAATCCGAAATGTTATGGGAATTTGAAACAGTATGTCTGTCAACCCGCCTGATGAAAAGCATTGAACGCCTTCTGCGGGCAAACCGTCCGAAAATGCATGTGATGAAAGAAAAGCCATCGCATCATTTCTCGAGAATGAAGCCCAAATGCAACGAGGAACATACGCGTTATCTTTTCCGTAAAGACGGCCAAATGCAACGAGGAACATCGCGTCATTTCCGTAAAGACGGCCCAAAATGCACGAGGAACATCGCATCATTATCCGGTAAGAAGGCCAATGCAACGAGGTGCTATGAGAGTCATTTTCGCGCCCAAAAATAGTTGTTGACGGCCAGAGATTGCAACGAGAAGAAAAATTTTCCGACGGTTTTTTAAACCAACGTTTTCGTTGCGTCTCATTGCATCTTGCCGTGTTAGGGTGAAAGGGTTGGGATGGAGTTTTAAAAAGTGCCACTCCACCAAATTACGTGAAATCGAACCTAGTTATGGAACGGTCTCACTGTGGGGTTAGACCTAAATTGCCAATCGCCGATGTGTCCATGCTACTGCGGAAATGATTAGCTGGAGTTAAAGTCATTACCAGATCCAATTGTATCCACAAAGCCTTGTGGCAATGCATTATGAAATGAAGAGGGGAAAATAATCTTTCCTGCCCTGTGCCGTTACAGGGCTATGAGTAAACAAATCTCTCAAGAGATAGAAGATGTAGTTGAAACAACAGACAAACAAAACCACCAAAAGAAACCAAAGAAAAGAATGAAATCTTTCTAGATGTGGATATACATTTTTCTTCAAGTCTTGAGACAGTCAGTATTAGGTGAAGTTAGAGACTGTAATTCTGACCCGATCAACAAACGCAAGTTGATCGAGGAAAAGAAAGATCAAAAACTCACTGAATTTATTGAAGGTCATGCCCAACAGGAAGCTCAAAAGTTACGGTGTGCTTTTTCGAAGAAATGGCCATTTGATGAGAAAAATATATAGACCTACAGATGTTCGGTGAAGATGATGCGAGGTTGGACACAAATAGTTGTACCTCAAATTTATCAGAAAGAGGTAATCAGTCTTGCACATGGATAACCCAATGGCTGGACAACTGGGGATTAGTAAGACTCATGATAGAATTTTTAAAATCATATTTTTGGGGCCCACACATCAGGAAAAGATGTAACTGAATTTGCCAAATCATGTCTACATGCCATGGTAGTAGGGAAGCCAATCAAAAAATAACACCAGCTCAGCTATTAAAAACCAATTCCAGCATTTGAGGAGCGTTCAGTAGAATTAATAGATTGTGTAGGGCCCCTTGCCAAAAACTAAGTTCAGGAAACTCATTTGTCGACTATAATGTGTGCATCCACCCGCTTTCCAGAAGCGAT
This sequence comes from Ophioderma brevispina, assembly GCA_023653785.1. Lineage (NCBI taxonomy): Eukaryota > Metazoa > Echinodermata > Ophiuroidea > Amphilepidida > Ophiodermatidae > Ophioderma > Ophioderma brevispina. Next base: position 6,439 of record JAMKCH010038327.1, on the reverse strand, counting down.
TCCAATGAGAAATATCAAAAAGCACACACTATTGTGAAAGCACTCACTAAGTTCTTTACACTATAGTTGGCCTACCCAGTCAATCCAATAAGATTCCAGGTTCTAATTCATGTCCCGGACTATTTCAGCAAGTTATGCATGAATTAGGGGTTCGCAGAAAATCTTCGATTATTGCCGATCCCAAGGCGCCCTGGAAGGTTTCACCAGCCCCATCAAGGAATATGATGAAAACATTTTGTTCAGAATATCCAAAGGATTGGGATGAGGAAGTACATCTCCTATTGTTGCTGCTAGGGAAGCGGTTCAGGAAGCAATAGGATTTAGCCCCGTTTGAATTAGTGTTTAGACATCAAGTCAGAGACCGTTTTACAACTTCTCAAAGAAAATGGTTACAAACTGACAGTGAATTGAACACTCTTAGGACTAGTATCGGTTCAAGTCAAGACTAACAATTTCGGGCATGTGAAATGCTAGGGACAATTTGAAAGACAGCAGGCCAAAATGAAAACAGTGGTTATGATAAAAAGGCCAGGAGAGAGTGTTGAAAAAAAGGGATAAAGTTTTGGTATTATTTCAAATTCTTGGACATCCATTACAGCTTAGATTTTTACAGTGGTCCATAGGAGGTTGAATCCAAGGTCAGTGATGTAAACTATGTTGTCAAAAACGCCCCGGTAGGCGAAAACAAAGGCAATTGTGTCCCCACATTAATATGCTGAAAAAAGTATGTTGATAGGAAAATGAAACCGCACTTCAAATCAGGTTGCCATGACAATTTCAGACCAAGGTGGTAATGCTGTAAATACCAAAGAGGAATTACATGTACCTGATATTTCAGAAAAACCACCAAGCAGTGATGACATGCACTGGTTTGTCAACCCAAACTAAAAATTTTTGGCAAAACAAAAATAGGTCACCTGGATAAGTCAAAACAGGATGAACTTACAATTTGATGACAAGTTTAGTCATTGTTTTCAGATTCCAACCAAAACAAATGTGGTGCATCATGACATGATGTGGGTGGGAAGTGCAACTCCCTATCCAACAACACCCATATAGGATGAACCCTGAAAAAGCCCAAAAATCTTGAAGATGAGGTAGACTATATGTTACGGAACAATATAATTGAACACAGCCACAGCGATTGGTCGTCACGTGTGTAATGGTACCGAAACCTGATGGGTCATACCGCGTTGTGGATTGTGTCAAGATGTTCGGGCAACAAATCTAAAATCCAAGACAGAGTCGTACCGATACCAAGAATTGATGATGTATTGTAAGATGGACATGCCAAATTTGTTTAATAGTAAGTTTGATATTATTTAAAGGGATACTGACGCAAGTTCCACTGACAGAAGAGCAAAAAATTCAGCATTTGTAACACCAGAGGATTGTACCAGTACAAGGTGATGCCCTTTGGCTGAAAAATGCTCCCGCTACGGTTCCCAAAGAACTTGGTAAACAAGGTATTTGCTGATGTAGATGGTTGTGAAGGCTATATGATGATTTGGTATTGTTACTATGAGACATGGGAGGCCACATGAAAACAAATTGGCAAAAAATTGTTTGAACAATTGCCCAAAGCCAATTTAACTGTCAATTAGCAAAAGAGTGGACTTTTTTGTGCACAGTCCATATCTAGGCCACATTGGGGGTCAAGGGGCAGGTCAAGCCAATCAAAGCCAAAGTAGAGGCGATAGACAAGTTTCTCACCTAAAACGAAAGAAATGATGAGATTTATGGGTATGGAGGATATTATAGGAAATACTGTCCTATTTTTCTCATTTGCACACATGACCAACCTGCTCAAGAAGAGAATACCAAATTGTTTGTCTGATGCATGCAAGAAGCATTTGAACAAAATTTGAGGCCATACTCATGAGCTCGCCAGTTTTGACAGCACCTGATTTTCAGATTCAGTTCCAATTGATGGTAGTGCTAGTGAGTGGGATGCGGTGCAGTGCTCGCACCAGAGGGTGTGAAGACAAGGTTGCGCATCCAATACTACTTTTCGAAAAAGTTTCAGTAGTAGCGATCAGCGGAAATTACGCAACCATTGAAAAGGAGTGATTTAGCCTTGTTGCTAGCCCTTACAACACTTTGAAGTGTACTTGAGCTCACCTAAACAATACTTGTGTACATGACAACATCCACTCACTTTTCTCCACAAAATGAGAAGAAACAAGAATCAGAGACTGCTAAGATGGCGTTTAACAATGCAAGGGTACCAAATTGGACATCAAACATATTAAAGGCAATGACAATGTAATTTGCCGATGCCCTTTCAAGAGCAGCTAAATAGCGAACTCGCACAGCTACATATGTAGTAGCCAAAAGTACAGACTAAATAAAGTTTTCATTGTACTCAAAACTTTCTTTCTTTAAGGGGGGAGGTTGGTGACAGAACTCCTGAAATATATTATTTTCTGTATTAATTAATTAATCGTGTTAACTTAATCCTATAATTATGAGTGAGGAGAACTGGAAAATATGAATGCAATGTGTTGTTGCAAAAGCAGACTTATCTGATTGACCTAGTCCTAAATGAACTAGTGTGTGAAACATACTGAAGAACATGTCAGAAGACGTCCGCAGTTATAGAGGACAATAAGATCACAGTGTCTTATCATCGTCATCTCTAAGAATTGGATAGAGGTTCTTTGTTCACCACTATAGGAAGCACATGATTGCACCCACCCTGGGGTTGATGAACATAGACTGTGTGTAATGCTATGTCCAAAACACTTCGAGCACAGGATGTGGAAGATGTGGACTTCCTTTAAACATGTTTCAGCGAAACTGAGAGATTGTGAAATTTCGACGTCTTCACTTGTTTTGTGTTGGGCATCATGGGAAATTTGCTGTGGACAAATTCTGTTGCAAGTTATTTTCTTGCCAGGTGTCAAGAGATTTCATTGAGTGTAGGACCTCTCAAACAGAGGTGGAGAACTTAATAACAGTTGATGTTCTAAAAATGTTTTATGTTCTTTATTAAAAATCTGGAAAGTGTCCGAAGCGTCAGAGCTGCTAAAAAATTTGGTACCGTTGGAAAACAAAGGTTAAATACAATCCAGAAGACCATTTCTTCTGTACCAGTGAATTCACTTTAATGCACTGGAGTACCTGTATGGACAAAATGTATTACATCAAGCTGCAGTATATTCCAGTAGTAGTTCTTCAAGTCTACGAGTTTACAAATTAATCGCCGGTTAGACCAAAAAAGGACCTTTTGCGATTTCGCGAAAAACTAGTTGAACTGTACCAGCACGAATTGTGTCGGCAAGTGTATATGTGGACCCCTGGATTCTACAAGAGGATGGTGCGCAACCCAACAAAAACTGTTGTGGGACTGTAAATGAGATGTTGTTGTGTTTAATTTGATTTTTAAGGAGGTAATAGCTCTTGAATATCATTATCAAAATTGTTAAATTGTGTATATTGTGTGATGTAAGTTCTGTATTAAATCATACTTTGAATTTACATCTGGTCAAGCAATAATTTCTTACAAAATCGGCCATTGTGAATTTTGTTTATGAACACGGGAGGTTACTTTCTGAACTTTGAGTACGTCTCGTAACAAGGGCTATGATTCCGAGAAGGCACTGCATCGACAAGTCCATAGTCTATACACTTTATACAGTGCTTGATTGCTAAGGCTTTTCAATGCATTATTGGCCTTTACGTAGTGCGATCACTCGGGATGGCAAAAACAGACCCCGGGCGTAATGGATTCCCCTGTATACATCCCCCCGCTATGTTACCGGGTCCAGTACTAGCCTGGCTTCGGTGTGACAATCCCGTTATCAGGTATATGCTCGGCCAATGGGGGCGGGGACTGCTTTAAAAAACTATGTACAATCCGGCTCGGTCCCGCTAGGCGACAACAGGTCGAGCTATATAAAATCATACTACATTTTGGATCGCCGGAGTGTCAGAAACCGAAGCCTACAATTTTCACCACAATCAGCAAGTTATGTTTGAGAAATAAAAACTCGTAAACTTGCATTTGAAAATCAGTGGCGGATTTAAGAATAGCCAGTTGCTGACAGGGCCACCCTAAAATATCTGCTCTCAGCGGCCCCATCAGACCACCCTATAGTCGCACTAAAGTGCAACATTGCCTGCGAAAGCGACGCTAAAGGGCCCTACCTTAAGCTGCTTGAAAGGGACCCTGTTACCTTTATTTCCGCCACTGTTTGAAATGGGTATTACACCATGGTTACACGAAGGTTTTGGTTGAGTAGTATTTCGTTCTCATTTATTTTTTTTTGCCGGAAATTGTGATTGGTATAAGGAGTTCTCAAATAAATAAATAAACTTTAAAACATTTAAAAAAAAAATGTGTGATTTTTTAAAGGCGGAATATATGATATAATCTGGACACAGTATATTTCTAGGGCCTGGAAAAAAAAGGAAAGGCGAAAGTTTATTTATTTTCATTAAAAGATTGTAATACTACTGTACCAAATATGAGGGAAAAACAGGAGTTTTGGGTAATTTTTTCAAATTTAAAGACACGTTAGTAAATATTTGATTTGAAAACATTGTGTTTCGCTTGAACAAAAGTTTAAAACCATTCCAAGATCTTATTGCCCAAGCCAACCAAAACCCACTATTCAATATTAAGAGGCCACTGCACCTTTCAAGTTCTGCGTTTAGCAGTTACCTCGATCTTCACATGCACAGTTTCACTTTATTCATTATTGCAATGCTTGTTAAATATTTGCTGTTTGAACATTACTTTATCATATTGAAATTATACTCGGTATTGGCATTGTTATTGTAGTGTACTGCTGTGATGCTGAAGTTCAAATAACATTGATGATTGATTCTTGATTAAAGGTGCGTGTCCGAGTGTCTTTGGTACCCCTGGATTTCCCCGGAAAGTAGTATCGATTGTGAATAAGATGAAGGCCGTATTTTCTCAGTGTCGTCCTGAAAATTTGAGCCCTCAAATGCCATTTCATTCCCAAGATATCAGAAAATCGCCGTTTTAGTGGTTACCATTCAATATTAGCCCAGTATTGAAATAGGGGCTCTGCAACATGCATTATCGCACTAGCATCATAACGGAAGGTTTCCCACGGTACTTGGTGGGGTGTATGTGCAAGTGCCAGGGGCTCTCACTATCAAGCAGAGAACATTTATCACATTAAATCAGCAGCACCTTTAAATGGTACAATTTTACTAAATCTTTTCCTTCACCATTTCCAAATAAAAAAAAGGAAATTTATGTGCAAGTAAAATAAGATTTGTTATACTTTTTAGATTCATTGAGCAATCTTCAATTTCACCCTGTTATCTAAATGTAGACCCCAGGACCGGGACCTCAGCTCGGCGGCGCCTTGTGGTAAATTGAGCTGACATTACGCAGAGCCTGGAACAGGCTGTACTCTTGGCTGAATGGCGCGGCGGGTCAAAAAACTTGCAATGATCCGATAAAATGGAAAAATTTGAATGGGAATAACACTGCTAAAAACAAGTTCGGAAAAATCGTGATTACATTAATTGATTTTATATTAGTCAGGACGCCACTTCCTGATTTTTGCTCTAATCTTAGGAAATGTTAACTATAGTTTTTTCTCAAACAGATTCTAATGCTTTAGACCATCTAGTTGAAGAATCAAACTGCTGACAGTCTATCAGCATTGAGCGTTGAAGATATTTAGCGGAAAAAACAAAAATGGCCGCCAAAGTACAATTTTTAATGAAAATTATCAACTCTTTTTTAAATGGTCGATTGGTCTTACAAATATTGTTTGTTATGCCAAGATCAATACAAAAGGTAGTTCTAGTAGACCTGGAGTCTCAAATTTAATATTTTTCTTGTTATTTGACAGTCCAGTTGTTTATTAAAGATGGCATCTTACTCATTAATGTAACAACACAAGGGGGGCAATGTCAAACCATCTTTAACAAGGGGGGACCTGTACAAGGTGCTCAAAACTTACGGAGATATAGCGCCTAATGCAGAGGGGCTCTTGCGCAAAGAAAAAAGAGCAAGATACCATTATTACAATGACCAATACAAAAGCAATAGCTTAAATTCTAATGTGAAAACAACTACGATATACAACAATTATACAACAAAATTCAGACTAACGTAGGAGGAATATTTAAGTAGAAATTCACGTCAGTATTCACAGCCGTGTTGTTATGGACAAACAAAGGCAACCCCACTGACAGACACAACTACTAGAATTGGAAGGCCAGGAGCAACCTAGTCCTGATAACCATGACTAGATAGTCTTTAAATCGTTTGCATAGTTATCGTTATCGTTTTGACTATCTGTCGTTGACGGAGTTGCGTGAAAGAAAAAAAGCAAAACTCAAGGTGATTTTTACCAAAAATATAACACAACAATAGAATATACCCAAGGAAGGTCTAGACGTCACCAAAGTCAGCATCTCACGGACTTTGACTATGCAGATAATCTTG
>JAMKCH010038326.1:0-14612 GCA_023653785.1 Ophioderma brevispina | reverse complement strand
GCATAAATGAAATATTACACAAGGATCCAGGAGAATTTGTCACTTTTAATACTTGATAATGAATAATAAAATAATAGTAAAAACATTCGCAACCATATTCATGTAAACGCAAGACTAGCACCTGTGGTTGTTTCTAGATTCGTCGAGAGATGACCGCGGAATCTGATTTTGAGGGCAACAAGCACCAGTCGAAGACTTATCTTTTCATGATTACAAAATGGAGTACTGCAAGATCTTGCCGCTGCAATCATTTTACACATCTGTTGCCTTTAGGACATTTATATAGCGCCCTCTATGTTTGCCTTACTGTATAAACGAGCATTGATTAATTATTTTATACTAGGGTTAGTTAAGGTTGGTCCAGGTTCAGTTATATAATTCAGTACTGACGATTTTTGTCATTTGAACGTCACAGATATTCTTTGTGTAAATTTACTTATCCAGGATAGCTTCCAAATACGGTCACAATAAAAATAAGGCAAAATCTGAGGGCGTTATATAAATGTCCGTATTCCATGGATTGAAACAGGTATGTTTATTGATAACTTTTAAACTTATAATGTTATATATACCGCAAGATTCCCAGACCTCTATGCCTTTTGTTTTATTTTTGTGTTGTGTATTTTGGAAATAAAAGTGACTATTAACTCGGTGATCTGGCGAACACTCACGAAAAGGCTGTTTACCAGGCCTAAACTCTGTGCGACTGTGGAGCAGGCGTTATGCACAATTTTTTTTAAATAAATACATTAAATAGATGAATACGAAGCATTACATGTCAAAACAACAGACTGCCCAGTACATCATAAATAAAGCAAATAGCCTCGCTAACCTTGTATTGGCGGTGCACGGCATTCTTGAATTAGCAAATAATTAATACCTGTTTGTAAGTTTTGCTTCTTATTCGACAGAGAAGCCGAGTCTTTCGAGTTTTCCCCTCGAGATTTCCCCCAAGTTTTGCCTAATGCTTACTCTGGGAATCGCTTACCTCCTTCTCGAGCTAAGTCAGTCAATCCAATCCAGACGTTACGACTTGAAGGACAAAGAAAATGGAAAGAAAATACATAATGCATGCAGTACATTAATAAATAAATGCAACTAACTTGATATTCTTCCCGCCAAGTGATAGGAGTTAAATTTGTCAAAATGTTCGACTAAGCAAGTTCCAATCGATCTTCCTTGTGATTCCAGTCAATAGAGAGTGCATGTGTTTCGGATTTGCAACCATTTTGAGAGTTAAAACAATACACTCCGTGAACAGAATGTGGTCCAGGTGCAAAGCAGGTTCATAGATCACTTCAAGAGGAGGTGAAGTGTTTTCCCACAAATACATTTTTCCAATACAATTGTGCACTGATTGCCACATGAGTTTATAGTGACAAAAGTACTTAAATTGCAAGATTGGGATGAGTTTTGTTCATTTAGGTACTTTTTGTCACTATAAAATCATGTGACAACCAGTGCAAAAAATGTATTTGCAGAATGTAATCGTGGGCAAGAAAATATACCTTCATCTGATCACTTCTGCTTAACGATAGATGCTAAGTCGACACACGGCACTCTCGATTCCACTATTCTTTCGAATTAACGCACTTGCTGCTCTTTTAGGGAGAAGTAGAGAACCGTCTGTGGTCTCCCTTGTTAACAACTGTTTGCCAGTGAAGGTAATCTCTAATCTTCCATTTCTCAAGTATTTCCATATTACGACTAGAGGGTAGCGCAGGTCTGGCTTCACTATAGCATAATTGAATGTGGAGAGTTTTTTCTAATGCAGAAAATAACAGCATTGCTTGATCTAGCTATTGTTAGCAAAAAGCATCCCTAACCTGTGTAGCAAGATTGTTCAGGGTCCTGTCCCACTAACTCAACATCGACAAATCGGTATCCAAGTCAACGATGCAGTAAGACCAAACAAAGTGCCTTTTAAGCGTCGCTTTAACTATATGAAAGCAAACTGGCAAGGATTCGTTGATGACCTGGATCAGAACGTGAAGAGGATTGTCCAAAATGAACAAGACTACCCGGAGATTTATACACAGGGACTGTAGGACAGAGTATATTCCAGGCATTCCCAAGGAATGTGCTAAATAATATCAAGAGTATACCACCATGTTTGAAGCTGATCCTTTCTCAGCTAAAACAACTGCTGAAGGTGAGGAAGTATTGGAGAGGATCTCCCAGGAAAAGATCAAAACCTGGCATACCTTAATTGCTTAATTGAATTCACCGATATGACCAATATAGCAAGAAAGGATGGTCTACCATCCGAAAGCTTCAATGGGTTTCCAAAACAACGTCCAAAGCAGCCAAATGTTACACCAACCAAGTTGCTCATCAACTGCTTAAATGGCAAGTGCAGCAAGAAGAAGATCAAACTACACCAAAGAGTTATAGTGGCGACCCTGGTTCCACGCGCCCCTTCAACATGGACGAACTGGAAACCGATACTGCTAAACTTCAACCAGGAAGGAAAATTGGTAGGCCTTGACAACATCTTAATTGAGCAGCTGAAAATCTTCAGCCCATTACCAAAGGATTGGCTTCTTGAGTTCTACAATTGCTGCCTTATTTCCCACAGGGTCCCAAAGATCTGGAGGAAAGCACATTTCACGGCACTCCTATAAACTCGGAAAGATCCATCTAATCCCACGAGCTATAGACCAATGTCTATGGTCTATCTATGGTCTATGGTGTTGGCCATACCTATTAAGCTCTTTGAACGTCTCTTGCTCAACCTCATCGGCACCTGTGATAGCCGAATACCAGAACTCTACATATCGATGGGTCCTCACAGCTGCTTACTCCATATGGTTTTGGAACTCACCATGAAGGACTAACAAAGGAAGCGTGCTTGAACCTCTCCGGTTCAACATCTATACAAAAGACCACCTAAGGAGTGCAGGGCACCTCTGTTTTATCTATGCAGATGATCTTGGAATTAGCGCACAAGATGCAGACTTCAGCACTCAGGCAATATTTATATTAGGAGTCTAGGTTCCGCTGGGCACCGCTACACCTTTGCGATATACACACCAATGTAGAACTGTTGAAGAATAAGGCCATAAGGAATTTCATGTGATTATTCATGTGTATTTTATGTGATCAGGGAAACCCGGAAAGAGCACTGCGCCTTTTTGACACGAGGTTCCGATTTAGCCAATGTGAAGTGAATGAAAACAGGAATATCGGAACTTGCAAAACGGTAAAATGGAAGATCGTGTCATGGAAGGAAATGTTTTGAAGAAGTGTGGTTGCATGTGCATATTAGCACCGTCAAGGAGCGCTAAAGGCGAGTCACAGGTATTTGCTTAATAGTCACTTTACAAGGCTACTGGCGAAAATCTCACATATCCGGAAAATTGGGGACGCTCTAAAACATGTCTGTACTGTTAGACAATACCAACAAACGGGACGTGTAAATTTTCTTAGCAACACTAGTCGACAAAAATGGGAAAGTCGGCATAGAGTGTAAGTTACTAGTATTGTATAGTGACATATTCAAATTTAAGAAAAAATGTGAAAGTTTTACAAAATAATATCACAAACTTTAATAATATGTTAAAATAGTTACTCTGTGAGTTAAAATCATATTGACAATATATAGGGAAGGGGTGTGTTTCTTTTCCGGATTGCTGATGTTCTGAAACCACTACACACAGAGTGCTCTAATTATGACAAGTTGCATACGAACCCAAAAACTATATTTGGACACGATAAGTAAGAAGAACAAACTTGCACGAGGTATGTAAATTGATAGGTTTTAAGCTCTTTCGGAGTTTTTTCGCTGAATGTATAATCAGTGAGAACAATATTATTTGTGATACCAATGTTCGAACTAAGACACGCAACTCGCAGATTAACATTTTAGGATAAGAGTCAACATATGGCGTTCTGGATTATTAAATCCAGTTCCTTTATTTGTAAATAATTAAAGGTGCATTTCGTGATTCCAGTAACTTCTGTTTTATTCATGGTTCACTAGATATCCTTGAGAAAAGCTTATTCACAAGATTTTAGTTGATTCCGACCTTGTGGTTTTTGTGTTATGAGTAATTGCTTGTTTCCCACTGTCCCATAGGCCACTGTGCTGTAATTTCTGTCCGTTTACGGGCAGAAATACGAAATTGCGAATTTCTTACAGATACGGCCGAATTTGCACGTAAGATTAGGTACACATGGATTACTAAGGCTAAGTTCAGATTATATAAAAATCTTAACTTTTTTTTCTTTAGGTAATTCGGGGGACGAGGTTGTGGATCACGAAATGCCCCTTTAAATATAACCACTTTGCTAAGAATTGTTTTGACCCAAGAGCAATAGCAAAATAAACCTTGAGGCTGAAATTTTCAAGAAGGGTGCTAAAATGCACGATAAATAATATACAAGTCTTAAAAATTCCCCTTGTGGTAATTCAGTAATTGGTATGTTTTGCCCGGGGGAAAATAGAACGTCTTTCCTTGGAACTAAGCAGAAACTGCCAAACCCTGATATTATTATCAGCTATCAAACATGTCGTCATCATTGAACTGACAGTACCATTGGAGGAGAACCTAGCCATTTATGATGGACTATGTATGTTCCACTTTGGCTGCTTCCGTTAGGTGACCCACTGCTGTCTCACATGCTAATGAATTCGGAAACAATAATGGAATGAACCATGGTGTTTACGTAGTCTATTCCGTTAAGGTTTCCGAATTCATAAATGATGTCAGAAAAAAAATGGGTCACCTTTCGAAAACATCCTTCTTCTTTCCAATAAAAATGTAATGTAGAGGCTTTTAAAACAATTTTACCAAATGTCTAGCTACCATAGGAGTCCTGAATATGAAATGAAAACCAATCCTAGACACAGTATAGGCTATTCTAAAAGGGTGTTAGGATATTCTAAAAGGGAACGGCAGAAATTACAACACAGATATAAAACAATTGTTTATAACATCAAACGTACCATCACAAGCAAATAAATCAAATGCAACGTATAATATTGTATGAATACATTGGGAACAGGGCACAATGTACCCTGACATGATCAATATCAATTTATGATATTATGCGTGTTTGTTAGGTACTCTCAAATTATTTGAAATTCATTATTTGTGTATGAAAAGACGAGAGTAATATAGCAATGTTGTTTACAAGCAAATTAATTGCAATTTTACTTGTAATGAATAATGCACTTTCTTTAGTCTGGTCATACATCAATTGATGTATTCGTAAACAAATTTATTTGTTACTTTGTACTTGGAGAATGTAGTGCTATATAGAAGTATATCAGCGTTCAAAATGGGTCAAGGAAAAATGACTGAAATAAACAAAATAATTCTTCATTTTACCAGCCTCTATTTTTTTTTCTTAAGCAAACGTAACCAATAGTTAAAAATCAATTGCCACATCTCTCTATCTCGCTCGCAAAAAGTAAAATGTCTGGTTTGCAAATTTTGTAGCAACCTTTTAAAATTGTCTACATTGTTGGGGGAATAAAATTCTTCAGTTTTCACTTACTAATTATGGTTTCTTCTCAATGGCATATATCCGTAGCAATATTATTATGATTAACATACACGTATAAGGCAATCATTTACAATACTCAAAAACAGAGTTCTGCTGTAGCAAATGCCAATTGTCTCAACATGTACCTTGACATACATGGCTTGGAGACCGAATCTTTTCTAACGCCTTATAAGCGAATCGATGTAGCTCTTACGATAATTGCAATACTGAGTTCTGGTTGAGTTCTGAAAGAACACTAGCGAGTCAATTACTGATTACTGAAATTTTCTTAGCTATCACACTAAATTCTAAAGTGATCTGAAGGGTTGCTTAGCTTAACTATCGGCAAATTATTTTTTAAAGATTATCTCTAACATGTATATTCTTGTGAAAAATTCCCCTCTCTATTAAATACTTCATTTCACTATCAACGTATGACCAGTTATAAAAAAAGATATTCTTACATTCCGTCATTACCTATTTCCTTTAAAAATGGCGATTCATTTTAATTATGGATGACGCGAAGGTAAAATATGTAGGTTACTCTTCGCCCTCACAAATATGAACTTTTTCCAATACCAAAATTGTGGGGGAAATTTTTTTTTTAATTGATTTAAAAGATACTCCCAACTTTAATTGGGAAACCGATATTACAAAGACGTTGAAACCTCATTTAGTTGTTTAATACGCACCCTGTGCTTTAAAAGGCTGACTCAGAGATTTCGAATTATATTTTTTATGCATTAATTAAAATGGTCAACTAGAACTAAAGATAGCCACCTAAAATGCTCAATTCCCAAGTCTGAGTTGAATCAAATTTTTAGTTTTGATGCAATAAACGTTTATTTACAGTATAACAGTGCCATAGGATACTGTGTATAATAAGAATTCCGGATCCGGAATTTTATAGCAACGCTGTGATTTTCCACAGGAATGGCTTCGAATTGAGCTTAGCTTTTTCACACAGTGATTAGTATATGAACAAGCATTATCTATATGCATAAAACACGATTTATTTGAAAATTGAGGGCGCCCTCCTCGGGAAATCGCTGAGTCAGCCTACGCCATTGACTCCATAAATTGGAATATTGCGAAAACAGAGAATTTGTTCCATAAAGCATATATTTTATGCAGGATAACTTATGATTATTTGCAAAGTATCATTGGGGGATTGAGGGTACATGTATCATGATGAGTACGTTTGGATGTGTGGAGTGTGTGTTGATAATAATTTTGTGCAATGTGATGTTGGTTTTAAATATTATTTATTCTTTTCTTTGTTAATATTTGACTTTTTTTATTGTATATATATATTCCTGTTATTCGCCACGAGGCTGCGATTTCAATATTGTTAATAAACCTTGAATGAATGAACACCGAGGCCTTGGAATTCAGTATTATACAATTATTCTTGGGCATTTATATATTTGAATTCAATTTATTAAGATATGAGATTTAATATGATTTTAAATAGAGGTTTCCACAATCTAACACTCGTGTACATTTTATTTATATCGATTCTTCTTACTAATAGATTATTGTTAGGGGACATGCTGGCGGATACTTTAAAATTGATACCCAAAAGCAGTTTATAAACTAAGGATTTAACTGAAGAGTGAAAAATACTTTCTAAAATCTACCTCATGGTGCGATTGTTTATTGCCTTTTTAAAATAAATCGCGTGACAACAAGTGATCGGGTTTCTGTGTTATTCCGTTCGTTTGTAACAAATGCTATATAGGACCTGCATGTTATAGATAGGAATATCTTCTGAGACGTTCTCGCACAAACGCTATCAGGCGATATGGAAACTATACTACTGCATGTTATAGATTCAGGAACAGCTTATGAGACCTCATGCAAACGCTATCAGGTGGTTTGGAACCTGTAGCGACTACATGTTCTAAATTTAGATTCAGTGACAGCTTCCGATACATTTTCAAACAAACGCTATGAAGCAGTATGGGGCCTACTTAGCAACAGCATGTTCAGAAAAACATTCAGATAAAGTAATAATTATAAACCAAAAAGTAAGCAAACAAAAATCCAATTAAATAAACACTGAAATAAAAATTAACATTCCAGAAAAAAAAGAAGCATTTCAGAAAAAGATATCCAAATAGGAAAATTACAAAATAAATCCAGACATTTTTCTGAAATTCCAAATAAATATAACGAAACAAAATATCAAAATCAAAAGGATCAAATTAAAAAAAAATCAAATGAAAAACAAAATCCAGAAAAAAGGCACCTAATTGACAAAGGAAAAACAAAATGGGATCTACTTGACAAGTGTATGTTCTAGATTCAGGGAATCATGTACCACAACTTTCGAGACCACCTCGGTCTTGTTACAAAACATGTTTTAGAGATGAACCTTGTCGAAGCGATTAAAATATATATATATCAATATGTTACTACTTTAATATGAAAGCTTCAATGACTAATGTAATAATTTTCTGCAATATAAATTTGCATCAATGTAATGATGACACTTTTTTGTAATGCATATAATGAATTGTCTACTTTTGTTCTCATCTATATCCCTTAAATCCCTAAAAGCCATTTTGCCACTTTTCAAAAATCACGGAGCGGACATCTGCTTTGTATTTACGGGGAAATTGCTTCTAGATCTAACAAGACAAATAACGCTACTTCCTTTTTTGCAGGTGATTGTCAGGCTGGTAGTCATTTTCCTCTAGGGACGTAAGAAATATACCACAAGCTATGTACAGTCATACATGTATTTGTGCAAAACAACTGCGTTTGTATTAATCCTTAAAACGTCACTGGCACATTTTCTGGAAAAAAAAATTAAATTTCTTCAATTTGCTCGCAAATGATAGTATAGGCCATTGGAAGAATAGAGATATATTTACAGCAAGGTAACATTTCCGCGTCGTCTGCTGAATTAAAGTCGCCGGCGACATTAATTATAAAATTGTTCTGTTTACCCATAAGCGCGCTGATTTGGGCTTAATAATTTCAGGTGAGGGCTAATGTATATAAAACCATGAAAAAATATCAATTTTGAAAAAAACCTAGAAGGCGCATTATTGTTCAAAATGTGCCAGTGTCTCTTTGAAATAAAAGACGGGACTTTTAAACTATTTGCCGTGCAAGCGACTTTAGCGCTCAGTGTTTAAAAACATGGTTTCTGACCATCGAAATCAGTAAACCAAATGGATTCAAATGAGTCCCAACAAAGCTATCCCAATAGCCAATGACATATGTGTAATAGCCTAGGGAGAATCTGCCAGATTGGAAGTCCTAACCTAGATGATGCAGATGAATTGGAGCGTATTCTTTTAATTGTGTGCAAAGCATGAATTTAATTTGCAGAGACCTACAATTTGGGCTCTATTAAACTAATATCTAGTTATTGAAATGGCGTGTTATTGTACCGGTGAGAATTGCACATAACCTTGATCAATTGACAGGTTCAGCGTACTGTTATGCAGTTTTGTAGGACACAATAACATGGTAAAGGTACTTTAGCATTTTAAAATCATTTCGTTTTATAATTGAACATATTAAATTTAAGGCTCTCACAAAGTACCTTGTTACTCCCATTCAATAATCAAATTATGTTCAGCCGATCATACAAGCGTGTGCAAATTGTTTAATAACCGAATTGAAGATATTATCACTTCATGTTCTCATGTAATGTGCTCTTTTTATGTTAGGGAGAATGAATTTACTAACCTTGAAAACAGAACACCGCTTTCGCAATGTCACTCTCTGTTGATATTGGGTTAAATATGCTAACAATGAAGTGAAGTATCTTTTCGTTCTCGAAACCTATTATTGTTAATGTAAGTTCGTATATTTTGGCAAAACGTTTAAAAAAAACTACATATGAAACATACCAAAATCATTCGATTTTAATTAAAAATCATTCTAATTAAACTTCATTGTATATTTCGTTGATAAGCCCCTCAAAAAGTTTGGAAATTGTTTCACTCATTTATATATAAAGTATTTAAAACCTGTTTGTATGGTGTTGCATATCAGTGAAAAGTCCATTTCCGCAGCTCAAACAATGACACCTCATTTGTAATAATTACCCGCTTTACGCCTGAATACCTTTTAGTTAATGCAGGAGGGTCTTATAAATAATGTGACATTTGCCATTGGGTCTACCTGTGTTCATCAGAACAAATCAAGTATATAAGATGAGCGGCCCAGGTAAGGTTAATTTGGACACATAGGGGATGTCGCAAAGAACCATAAACCTCTAACGCGAACACCTATTCTTACGTCTGTCTATTGACAATTTTGTCACAGGAGAGTGATTTTGAAGAGACAGGTGTAGGAATAGGCGTTCGGAATAGACGGTTATGCTTCTTCGTAACCTCCCAGTGTTTGAAACCTTTTTTAGACTCCCTGCACAGAACATGATTATAAGAAAATCTACATCAATGGAAAGCAACACATGCACACGAAGACAAGACAAAGACAACAACCACAAACTCCCACACCAAAACCTCTCACACGTACACAGACACAAACACCAACACAAACTCTCTCTCTCTCCCACACAAACACACGCACCCAAGAGAGCACATACTGTGATTTTGTAAAAAGAGGGCAAAATAGTTTACAGGAAAAAAAGAAAAGAATGAATAAATAAGTAAATAAATAAAGACAGTGTTTGAGTTTGGAGATTTTCTCAGCTGTGTGGATCTTCTACCAGGAAGGACTCTGTTGCTTTGAGATTTTAACCTTCAGGTAGACATTCCTTCTAAGCATGAGGTGAGACAATTCTGTACCATTCTCTCATCCTTGGGATATACTCAACTTGTAAATGTTCCAACTCATAAATGTGGTCATACTTTGGACCTGCTCATTGTAAAGAGTAATGAATCAATTGTCACCGAATGGGATGTTAATCCTATCTTTCACTCAGATCATCTTATCATAAATTGTTTCCTTAATGCTTCCAGGCCTGTGAGTGCTAAAACCTTCAGCACTTCTCGCAATTTTAGATCAATTGACCATGAGGCTTTTGCTAGTGATCTCGCTAAGGAGATTAAGAAAGCTACAGAACTGGCTCATATGACTGTTAATGATCTTGTTAAGTGCTATAATAATGCTTGTCAGTCTGTTCTAAATGCTCATGCTCCCTCTCGTTCTAAATCTAGGTCCGTTAGGTTTAAACCAAAGTGGTGCACTGAACGTATGGTGGAAGTAAGGCGTAAACGTCGTCGTTTAGAAAGACGATGGAGAAAGTCCACATCTGATGTTGATTATCAGTCTTATATTGACTCTAAAAGATCTTCTGCTGATGTCATCTCAAATGAAAAATCTAAATATTACAAAAACAGGTTCCAAGACTGTAATTCCAAGGACATGTACAAAACTGTTAATGAATTGCTCAATGTCAGTAGTAACAATCTCCCTCATACTGATTCATCTTTTGATCTTGCAAATAAGTTCTGTGAGTTTTTTGATGGTAAAATAAGTAGAATAAGGCATGAATTTGATTCTGATGTAACATGTAGTAGTAATTCAACCTTACCAGCTGCTGGTCAATTAGACCTTCAGTGCAACTTGTCAAATTTTGATTTAATCACTGTAGATGAATTGCATAAAATCATAATGAAATGTCCTTCTAAGAGCTGCCCTCTTGACCCCATGCCAACTTGGCTCGTCAAGCAACATCTGCAGACTTTATTGCCTGTTTTGACCAACTTTGTTAATGCCTCCCTATCCAGTGGTATTTTTCCTGTTGTCCAGTTCTTAAAAAATCATCTCTTAACAGAAATGAGTTGAAAAACTTCCGCCCTGTCTCCAATTTGCCGTTTGTCGGTAAATTGATTGAAAAATTGGTTTCTATTCAAATTACTAACTATGTTAATACTAATTTACTGTCTGATCCATATCAGTCTGCCTACAAACAAGGTCATAGCACTGAGACTGCCTTGACTTGTGTTCATAATGACATCTTAAGGGCCATTGATAAACAGCAAGCCGTTTTCCTCTTAATGTTAGATCTTTCAGCGGCTTTCGATACCGTGGATCATGGTATCCTTCTGAAACGGCTTGCTGTTGATTTTGGTCCCAGTGGTAATGTACATAACTGGTTTCAGACCTACCTTAGTAACAGAACTAGCCGTGTTTCTATAAACGGGACCTTATCATATGAAACTGATCTTATTTATGGTGTCCCCCAAGGTTCAGTCATCGGCCCCTTGGGTTTTATTTATTTCACTCGCAGAGTAGGTCAAATTATACAAGGTCACCATCTTCATTATCACAGATATGCTGATGATGTGCAGATCTATTCCATCTTTGACCCAAATGTGCCTGGTGATGCTGTATGTGCATTATTTAAGCTAAGCCGGTGTGTCACTGATCTGCAAGCATGGATGTTCAACAATAAGCTCAAGCTTAACCAAGATAAAACTGAGTTTTTTGTTGCCTGCTCTTCCAATCATTACAACTCCCTTCAACATTTTTCACTTCATCTTGGTCAAGATATAATTCCGGCTTCCCCCTCTATCCGCAACCTGGGTGTGATCTTTGACCACCCAATGTCTATGGATGATCACATCACTAATCTCTCACGATCGGTAAATTTTCAGCTCCGTAATTTAAACCGTATCCGGAAATATCTTGATCAAGAAACGTGTCATAATGTTGTTCGCACTCTTGTATTATCAAAGCTCGACTACTGTAACTGCCTTATGAATGGTATAGACAAAAAGAACATCACCCGGCTTCAAACCTTACAGAACAAATCTGCTCGGCTTATATTTAGACAGCCCAAGCGCACTCATGCCTCACCTCTCCTACAGTCTCTTCATTGGTTGCCTATTGCCCAAAGGATCCACTTTAAATCCCTTCTTTTAACCCATAAAGCTTTTCATTCATCCGTCCCGGCCTATATATCATCATATTTTCATGTTCGCCAGACTCCTTATTCTCTTCGCTCCAGCACTGCTGTCAGTTCTGATGTTCCTCGTTCCAGGAAGATGGCAGGCGATCAGGCTTTTTCCATCGCTGCTCCCCGCCTTTGGAATGCCTTACCCTTTGAGCTCCGTAACCAAGACAACGTTATTTCAGACGCCAACTGAAATCTCACCTCTTCGCTAATTTATAGTTTTTTTCATTCTTTCTCTTCTTTACAGCGCCTTGCCTACATTGTAAAAGGCGCTTTATAAACCTCATTGATTATGATTATGATTATGAGACATTATACTCATACTCATAATACTCATTAAGAGCTACTCAGGCATAAAGCAGGCGATTGTTGCAAATTGGGTGTCATTGTAAGATTGTGGAAATGAGCTTTTCATCGACGTACAACGATATACAAACAGACAAATTGAAAACAGTTTAATTTTTTTTTTTTGGGGGGGGGGCTTTATTTTTTATGCCTCTTTTTAAAATCAAATCCGTTCTTTGTTCCAACTAATTTGTTGATTTGTCTGCAACTTGAGTTCAGAGGTATTTCACAAAACATATGATATTATAGATTAAGGATTTATCATTTTTAGTATCTACTGATGAATTGAATCAATCGCAGTGTAAAGACTAATTGAATTATTTGTTTTATCATGCAATTTTCGAATTACTTGCACGGCGTGGTTGGTCCAAGCTTTTTCAACCATTACAGATCGATGGTGGTGGTGGGGCTTCTATGAAATTATGCTACAGGGGCATATTTTAATGCACAACGCTCCAGGAGCATATGATAAATATGCTCTTGAAGCAGTGGAGAAATATTCAAAGTCAAATACTGCTCCAGGATCATATGTGGCATATGCTCCTGGAGCATGCGAATTCAAATTTGACTTAGAATATTTCTCCAGATTATTTATGCTCCAGGAGCATAATTTCGGGACAAAATCTCATAGACGCGGGGGGGGGGGGTGGAGTAGCTTCATGGGCTCCCACAAATTAAACATGCGCACACCATAAAACATTCGAACACACACGTTTTTGGGTTTTTCACTCCCCTCCCTCTATCCTAAAACAATGACTTCAAATGCGATAGAAAAAAAAAGGAAAGAGAGAAGAAAAGGCAATAAAAGAAAGCGACAGAAAAACTATGAGGAAAGGGAAAAGAAATATGAACGAATTATCGGACATTGGCAAAATACCGATCGAAAAACATGCCGAGATACTTCTTGTGCGAACTGGAATGTGTTCAGTAATTAAACATGCTTAGAATAAAAAAAAGTGTTGTAATATTAGTTTTAATATTTTGAAGTGTGTGATCAAAATATTGTACATCCTTTGTGCATCTTTTCCAAGACTCGAAAATGCACTTACCTATAAGGAGGGAGATGTGAAATTTTTTTTTTTTTTTTTTTTTTTAAAGTTTCCAAGATCACTGCCCTGTGAAGATATGTTTTAAATTTCGATATTAACAGAAAATCTAAGGAAAGACCTAATCTATTATGTGTTTGGTTGTTTTGTTTTAATGTTGCAGTATGTTTCTGACTGAGGTTCCATTGTCTGGTTAATATAATTCTGATAAAAAAAATGATCAATTGTGGAAAAGCGCTGTGTAAATAAAGTTTATTTATTTATTTATTTGTTTAACTTATCAAACTTCCAAATTGTTTTCAAATTTGTGGAAATGATTCAGTAAGGGTCCATTTCATTATGTCTGAATATTTTTTCATGCCATTGTGTCTCTTTCAAATCCCAACGATCGAAAATTTCAGATCCTTAATGCAATCCAAGATTATAACTCATTGGTACTTCTACATGAAACAATTGTCTTCGATCGTTGGATTTCTGATACAAGTTAGATATGCATAGGTTCCCATTGAAGCACCCACATTCATACATCATTATTCAAATTATTATTAGAGATTTAAGCTAAAGGGGGATGGCCCGATTTAACTATATGGCAAGACTTTCATATGTACCCCCTCTCATATATTTACATGCAACATAATATGTTATTATTTTAGCTGTTTATTCCGTTTTTTTTTATCAAACAAGGCCAAAATTAAAATAAATTTTGTATCATGTAAATATATACGAAGGGGGTACATATCGTCGTGGGTTCTGCATAGTGTCGAATCAGCATAAATGCTAGTTCTGAGAAAACGGCGTTTTAAAGTTTGAGTTACTTATGAATGCGTGTAATTAAATGAAATAAA
>JAMKCH010038325.1:0-14713 GCA_023653785.1 Ophioderma brevispina | reverse complement strand
GTAAAGGAAGAAAAGTACCCTGACTGAATTTTTGTAGGAAAAAAACTTAAGGTTAGATAAGAAACCTAAAAGAATTATGAGGACTATGCACGATAGGGTGAAATATGGAGGCTTTGTTCTGGCAGCACAAGCTGAGGAAATGATGCTCGGATTAAAGCTTACCTTAACATAACTTTTAAGGGGCATTTCATGATCAACAGCCCCCGACTAACTAAAAAAGTTCAGATTTTATATCAACTGAACAGTTGGGCCTTAAATATATTATGTGCCTTTTGTAATTTGTATTTTCAGTCCATAAATGGACACAAATTACAACACAGTGGCCTAGAGGCATGGGCGATACATTAAACATCTTGCGCATAATATCAAAACACACCATCAGAAACTGAACTGAAATTTGGAAATAAGGACTACAAAGTAGTCTAGGATCAACATAAAAAACCCTGTCTCAGGATATCTAGGAACCAGAAACAAAAACAAAATGCAGATCGTCACAAAATGTACCTTTAACTTAAGGCAGTAGGCACTTCAAGTATCAATGATCCTTCTTTTCACAGAAGAAGAAAAGAGGAATGAGCAAAAAATCAGGAAATCAGTTAACTATTAATTGTGTACCCCTGAAGCAGAAGCCAAGATGATACCCCATTCAAAATGTAGACAGTCTAAGTTGACTCAGGTGGTCAAGTCATCAAGTCTTCTCGTTTTACGTTTAGATACTTGCAAGGTGACTACTTCTATTTGTGAAATTGTAAACAATCACTGGCAGTTCTATGAAGCAACGGAAAAAATACCCATCTCGTCATTTGATGCAAAAAGCTGATAAGGCCGAGAAAAAGTTTGTCTCAGAGAGACCATGCGTATTTGGTTTAGAGACATTGAGGAGATCTTCCAGGAAGAGCGCCCCAAGTTTTCTCGAACCCCGGTTTTTTGGTTGTTTTTACCTATTTGGAATGCTTACCATTGTATTACATACACCTCAAGTGAATAAGCCGAATACGCCGTCCTGTATGACAAAAGTTATGATTTAGTTGTTGCTGTCGTGCACGACAGGAAAGTCAAAGATGGTTATTTTTCTATGGGGAACGATTACGATAGAAGACAAGTTAAAAACAAGGTTGCGGTTTTTTTTGCACCTGTTTGATCCAAGAACCTTCAAAACGTTCTCGGTAGGTGGTCCACAACCAATCCAGTGAAATTTGAGAGAAATTCGTGATGTCCTAAAAATATCTCTCTGTCACTGTTAAAATGATATTCTTAGACGTATTATTTTTTTTACGTGTTTGTCCCACTTGAAAGGTTTTTGTCAAAAAATTCAGAAAATAATAAACTAAACATATCAAAGGCCAAGCGGACGAAAAATGGAACAAGGTGGGTCAAAAATGCAATAAAAAATCCGCATTTTGCAATATATGCATTTTTCTTAAAACTGCATTTCACAAGGATTTTGACACATTCTGGGCCTTAATATATTCTATTATAGAGGGAGACTGGCATGGAGTGGGAGGGAGGGAAGGAATAGAGGAAGGATAAGGGATCTAATGCATTGAGGAAATTAATGGGCCGAAATCTGCTCCTGAGGAAAAATTGACTTTTTGCACCCCTGAAAGTAATCAAGGTCTTAATAAAGCAAAAGGGCTCAACCTAATAACGACATCAAAGAAGGTCTCAAAAATACCAATACAAACAGCGCTCAGGTTTCCAAAACACATAGAGGTCTCAAAATACCTTGATTCAATAAAAAGGGTCAATTTAGTTGTACAGTACATGGTGCAATTTTAAGTTATTCCGATTTTTGGAATCAAACTGGCGCAAAATTATTGGTGGAGTTCATAGGTATAAAATAAGGAATAGTTTTGACGGTGTTTGAAAGGCCTTTTTAAATTTTTTTATGGTTTTTTTTGCTGTTTTTAGTCTATAACTCTGAAACTTTATGCTGTAGATACTACAACTATACATTTTCTGAATACCGTAAGGTTCGACAAATAAGGTGGTATACTTTTCAAAATGATTGGATGAATTTTAAAATTGTCTCTCCCCCATTAAGAAGGGCACCCAGATTTGCACACTTAAGAATCACTTTTCAGGGGTCCCTGTCATGCTGTCAACATATTTAATCACTCAACTTTTGTACTTGAGATGTGTTTACAAGTGTCCGGCTATCTCCCAGGCGAAAGGAGAGAACTGGAAGTTTTTCCATCATTCCAGTATATTGGCTCAACTTCGCAGACACACTGTCCTTCGGATGCAGAAATCACCAAACACAAGGCATGGCACCACAACGCTCCCAACTCCCAAGAGAGTATTATCTCGGTGTCTTCGTGAACCCTTGGTATATAACACCAAGAGGTTCTATAAGATAGAGAGGCAAAACGTTGCGTATCTTTAGTAAATCAACCGTCTCGCATGGTTTGCCGACCACAAAGAAAATCATAGAGTACCAACAATATAAGCAATATGCTGGGCCTCCGCTTTCTTCCACATACTGTGGTGCCGCTTTGCATATACAACACTAATCGGTAGTGATACAAATGAATGTAATTGTTAGAGGTGGCCATGTGTAATAATAGTGTACCTGGATCATTTGGCTCAGATACTCTTTTTCGCAGAATGCATCGCGCTTAGGTGAAAAGAATGTAGTCATTGAGGGGTTTATTTTAATCAAGGACGGGACTGATGTGGTCATTTTCCATTATTTCATTCGTTGTGTGGCCATGGGTAGGACAAAATTTAACCACCCAATACCACCCAACATCCAAGCCACTGATATAATTGGCAGTTGATTCTATATTAATTCTATCGAATTGAACTTAGTGGTTTATACCAGCACCCAAACTAAAATTATTCCGTGCAATCTTCAAAATGCACGCCCCACGGACGCCTGGTTTTGAAAAATTTGTTTCACCCCCTGTATAAACACAATGGCAGGAGAAGGTGACAAACAGCAAAGTTCCCAACAGCTGACATTCCATGAATTGTCATGACAACTCCAGTTACGCGGCAGTGTCAACTCCGTCTACGCTGGCTGGGTCCATTCGTCAGGATGAATGTGGTCGCATTCCAAGAGACCTTCTTTATGGTGTGCTTGCAACTGGTGATAAAACAGATCCGTTCGGCCATCTACCTTCAATGAGTTTCTGCAACTTGCCACCGAGGTCATGGAAAGCCTCTGCAACACATGTCTCTATGGAACATTTGTCTCCCAATGACATGAAGTCTTTGGAGATGATTGCGTCTCTGTTGTCAATATGATGGATAGATGGCAGAGAGAAGTTAGATGATTTAGTGGGGACTGTAGTGCACTGATTTATGATATGTGCACATCTGGATAAAATTGTGGAATTTGTATCCAAGTATTTTGTTATGCATTGATATAAAAAAAAATGATGGAAATCACCTGCCATACCCTTTCCTGGCCCCAGCTTGGATTTCACGGTTACCCAGGGGTCAAAGTTTTAAAATGTTCCGATTGTGTTGAAAAAGCTCCACGTCCAGTTTAATATAAAAATATCATCAAAGGCTTTTGACAAGTCTAAATACACCAATGGTGCTTTCATTGTTTTCAACCGATGTTACTAATTTTAATCAAGTCATTCCAATATTGCCATAAGGTAGAATGGTTGAATCTAAATCCAAATTGTTTGTATTTAATATGTTGAATTTATTGCATATTAACACGCGCAAAGTATTTTTGAAAAACATGACAAACTGGTTCTGTAGTTAGGAAACTTCGGGCTATCCTTTTTGTGAATAGGGGTTCTTTGCATTTTAGCTCGTTGAGACTGTGCCTGTAGTGATAGAAAGGTTAAACAATATTGTTAAAGGTATTGGATATTATGTTAGCTGGTATAGCTAGCTAACATATTGTGGTTACTACGTTTCTTCTTCTTTCTGGCCAACGCTCCTTTTCCGAGGGAGTCACTCATAATATGAATGGAATACAGGTTAAGGCTGGCCACTTCAACTCAGGGGAATCATACAGCCAGTGAAACCTGCCAAACATAGGGGCCAATAGGGGCCATAAATATGGTTTTTTTGTGGGTGACACATTTGCTCTATTTTCTGAACAATGGGGTCCTGGAGTGAAAATAGAGTGCCCCTGGGTCGACTCCTTAAATGCTATCTAGTGCTAAACGTACATACCGATTTCAGCCAAATTTGGTCAGAAAAACCACTGACCATCCGCATATAGGGTGTTCACAGTTTGGGATCAATGGTCATGTATGCAATTAAATGCAATTAAAGTAAAGAGCATTTCTAAAATTGGGGATTAATTCCTTCTTCTCATACAAATCAGACTATCATTACCAGATTCCTCTAAGATACCACAAAACATGCTGCATCGGGGTGTTCACAGATTAGGCCCAATTGCGACAAATTATCCAATTAAATGGGGCATTCCTTGAAAATCATGAATTCCTTCTTCTCCCACAAATTAAAGTTCTCATCACATATTCGTTCACAGGATCCCATGGTATAGAGGCTGCATATAGGGTTTTCATCCGATTAGGTCCAAATTCCACAATTACCAATTAAAGGGCATTCTCGAAAATCTAATGAATCCCTTGGCTCTCGCAAATCAAGGCTGTCATCAGGAGATTTTTCTAACAGGATCCCCTGGTAGGGCTTCATCAAATGGGGTGTTCACAGATTAGGCCCAATTTCACAATTACCAATTAAATGGGCATTCCTTAAATATATGAATTCCTTCTTCCCCTAGTTGGGGGCTTGATATGGGCTGTTCACATATTTGGACCAAATACCACATTTACCAATTAAAGGGGCAATTCCTCGAAATCTAGGAATTATTTCTTCCTACATATTTGGCCCAAACACTACATTGCTGATTAAAGGGGTGTTCTTGAATTCCTTCTTCTATAAATTAAAGGCTATTATCATGTGATTGAAGTTTTCAAAAAAGATTCACAAGATCCCCTGGTAGGGGTCACATAAAGGGGTGTTCACAGATTGGAACCAGTCGTCATGATTGCACACAGGACAATAATGATCAAATTTTAGGGAAAGTTTCGTTTTGATGTGGCAAACATGTCGGAGGCCGCCATTCTGGGTCAGAGGTCATCCACGGGTCAAATATAACAAATATAAGAAATTTCTTTTGGTCTGGAAAACACAACAAAAATGATCATTTTAAGATCAGAGGTCAAACAATGGACCTGGACTGGGGTTAGTAGTCATCCAGGGGAAAAAACTATGAAACTTGGAAAATCTATCCTTCCCGACACCATTTTGAGGTCAAAGGTTGATCTGATCATGTTTAAACACAGATATGGGTCAAAAGCCACCAGCTAACATTCGTGCTCGCTTCGAGCACAGTCTAGTTTCATTTGTTATTCTTTTTACAACATAATTACCAATATTGTCATGCCCAGCACTCTTATTCTGGCCAAGTTTGTGTATAATTGTTACGGTTTCATCAACAACAATTGGTTTCATACATGCTATTCGTTGATGGAGTCTTTAAATAATCATAGTATTTTTTGCCATTACACTTTATTTTAGAAGCCAAGTTTGGCCCAACATTCACAAAGAAATTATTGAATTCATTTGAAATTGTTTGAGGATCAGAACTGATTTCACCCTTGTCATCTTTGAATTAAGTTTGGATATTACTCTTTTTATTGCGTCCTATGATAATGTTGATTGTTTTCCACGTTTTTCGTAAGTTTTGCTTCACTGATTCGAATTTCTTTTCATAACATTCCCTTTTTGCTTTTCGCAATAAGCTGTTTAAGTTATTTCTATAAATTTTGAACTTGTTCGAGCTTTGATCACGTGGTTTCTGAATGTACCTTTTATACAATTTATTTTTAGTATTGATACTCTTGAGTATACCTAAAGTTATCCAAGGAGATTTGGGCTCTTTTTTTATATTTACGCTTAGATTTTTTCATCGGGATACACTCGTCACAGACGTTATTAAATATTCTTATAAATTTATTGTAACCATTATTAACATCTTTGTTTCCAAGTCTATACGAGACAATTTTCGTTCCAGATTGTCAATATGACACGTATTATGATTCCGTTTGTATAAGTAATTATTCTTATCAACGGGTCCTTTTTTGCTCACTGAATAATTTAATATCAAAGTCGTTGGTAAATGGTAACTTATATCTGAAATAATAATAATAATTAAAACTCTATAGTGTGGTTAATTACAACACTGTTGATTCATCCTAGTGTGAAAGCAAGATGGTCGCAAGTGAAATAGCTGCCATGTGACACCTCTGTATGTTGCCATGTATAAGGATAACTCTTATGGGAATTTCTGACAAATGGCAGCCATTGCACTTACGACCTTGCATTCACAGAATGATATGCTTACCTCTTGTGTAAAATAATTTGTCAATCTTCACATTCTCAAAATAGATTCCAAGAAATATTTAATTATATTTAAAGGGACATAAAGGCAAGAAAAAATATTCAGACATAATGAAACGGACCCTTATTGAAATCACTTACACAAATTTAAAAACAATTTGGATGTTTATATTCTGTAAAAAAGTAAAAACAAGAGTTTGTGGCAGTTCGTGACAATTCCTGTAACGGAAAATCAAGGTGTTGACATCCATGCCAATCTAGCATGTTTTGTGACACAATTCAAAAGCATTCAGACCGGGATTCAGACATTGTACTTCAGGCCTGTAGTAAGATATTGATTTGGCAAGTGAAAGATGGATTAGCCGGGATTAACACATATACAACAGCAATTGTCTGAGAGCTGATGACTGCACGCTTTTCAAGTATGATAAATGCTGACAGTAATGTCAGCATCCTTGCCTCAGAAATGAAGCTTACAAGGAACTAATATTAGTTTCTTTTCCCTTTTTTACTAAATGTAAACACCCAAATGGTTTTCAAATTTGTGGAAGTGATTTCAGTAACGGTCCATTTTATTATGTCTGAATATTTTGCCATGCCATTGTGTCCCTTAAGCTTTCAAAATTAATGTTTTCATGAGAGGGTACACACAGACTCATGTGTTAAGGAGCATTGATGTTCTGCCGCGTGTATTATTTTGTTTTACATCACTGCTACTCTTAGTGTTCTTAAAATAAGTGACCTAAAATGCACTCGAAACCATTCTGATGCAACCCCTTAAATGCAAACTCGATGTTGACCGCGTTTGAAATGTTAGGTAACTTATAAACAAACTCTTATATAAATATAGTTTATACGTATTCTGCCTAAGCGCAGTTTTAGTTAGCAGCGAGTGTAAGATGAAATTGTGTTTGCATCTTTGTAAAATACGAACCATTGTAAGTAGCAATTATCCTGTCATCTATTTGTTCAAATAGGTTATTTAGCGTGCTATTAGATCGATAAAGAATGTGGTTATATTTTCTCAATTTTGTTGATGAATACATAATGTCAAGTCCACTCAAATTTGAGATTGCATATGAGTTTTAAAGCGTAGAGATGTTTCCTTTCATTAGTAATATCGTAGTAACCTTATCGAGCATATAAAGGACAAATATCAACAAAAATAAGCCAAGGAGCGTTTTAAAATAACACATTTTGCGCTAACATGGATCATGCTTGGAATATAACTTCTTTGGCTTCTTAAATCCAAGTAAGCCTGGAGGGATTCTAGCCAGACAGCATTTTGAAATTCTGATATTATTGTGAATAAGGATAAAGCGACAAAAATATTATTGGAAGCTCCAACACTGTTTAATGAAAATATAGGTTGTACAAAACAAGCTACAATAATAGGTTAAATGAAGCAATTTAAATGGTTCCATTCTAAATTGAGCCCGAAGGGATCGTATTGCCATTGTAAAAGCAACAGGTACTAAATGGATTTCATAAAACATACGAAAAAGAAGATTGGGAGGGCATTTTTTATAGTTTAACATCTTTGATGAATTTGTTATTATAATATTTTTTTCTAAAATTGATTAAGGTTTGCGGATGAATAAAAACAAACAAACAGAACAAAAACAAAACAAGAACAAGCAAGTAAATAAACACACAAACAAACTCAGAGCAGAAAATTCAGCTTCGTTAGAGTTTTACGTTCATCATATCGCGAAAGGCATTACGATATTTTATGCGGCTGAGATCCTTGAACATTTAAAGTCGAACTGTATGTTTTAAGAATATTATACAAGATTCATAATGCTAAGCATATCACGCGTCTTTAAATGCATGGGCATTGTGCTATAAATTCTTGATGCTTACCCGATATGAAGGCAAGACCAACAATTTTCAATGAGTTGACATGAGAAAGGCAGAAACATGCTTTCATGTTTACAACACCTGATTCATTTCAGCAACTTAGGTGAGAGTAAATAATATTGGGGGAATGCAATCCTGGTCGATAGGTCATGAAAAATGACCCAAGTGTGATATAAACCTGAAATCTAAAGGTCGTTGGTAGCGAAAGGCTAAAGTGCCGATGCTCGGAGCATTATTGTACATTGACAAATTTCTCTGAAAAAAGTGAAAGCGGAATTCTTCAAAATATTAATATACGGTTGGAGATGGCAACTGGAATAACTAAATAATATGTAGACGTCTGATGAAAACATGAATTAGAGTGAAGGAAATTTAGTATTTACGATTTTGATTGCCAGGCTATCTTAAGAGAATATCATACATTTTATAAAAGTAGTGATTCAGAATCAGATGACGATGGACTAAAGTGATTTTGCTCTCTAATCCCATTGTACATAGTCATCAAACTTGGTTCGGTAATCATAACTTATTTTACACCTGGTCCTTTTGAGATCTGTTTACGATAAAGTATCGAAGCTCTTAAGCCCATACCGAGAATTGTATGGCCGCATATACCATATATTTAAAGTTTAAGTATCTAAGCTCTTAAGCCCATACCGAGAATTGTATGGCCGCATTATTTAAAGTTTAAGTATCGCGCGATATCGAACCTCTTAAGCCCATACCGAGAATTGTATGGCCGCATATACCAGGAAATAGATTATAGCAATAATTATTCACATGACGAGCACATATAAATGCAATGTGACTACTGACCTTGTGAATTGTATTACTTTCATGTGAGCAAGTAATTATGAACATGGTCTGAGCTGTGCCAATTTATTGTCAGTTTCGTTGCAAAATAGCAGTTCTTCAAAATACAAATGCTGTAAAACTTGATAATTTAAAAAGAAATACACTATTAGAAATCTTCGACATAACTGTAAATACAATAATCTTTTTGAAACCTGGCAATTATGAGGACATTTACAGATGCGAACATTTTAAAACTGAAAGTGGATAAACGCAAAACGAAAGTAAGAGCCGTGGGCCATTTTGTTTGTTACCTTTTTGTTCCAGTAAGTTTGGAAATCAACCAAAAATATAAACATAACTAGTTTCGAAAAGAAAGATTTCTTATGTACTTCAAAAGTTGTAAGAACATCAATGGTATTCATTCGCATCTGCAATTTCATTGGTGGAAGAGATGGTCACGCGTCTGACGAAGTTGCTTACATGTATAAGACTCCATCTGTCCTTCGGCAACTTAATTCTGGTTTCAGACAGTATTGTAAAACAATTTTTGTTTGACAAAATCATAAGACAAAAATTTTGCCAAGAAATACTTTCAAAATACGTTTGTTCAGAAACCTATATTTTTGTGGATATACACAACCCTGGCTTTGGCTAAAATCGCCAATGCTGTAGTGCTCAATAAACCAAATATTTTTGTCCCTAAGCACAATGCCGACCGCCGGCCGACCGTTACGATAAGGCTTAGACAAAATCACTCAGAAGTGGGACAAAGGTCTAACAAAATCCGGATGTACTAGTATTTACTAGGTCATACGGAATGTCCTATATCGTGTAAAAGGAAATGTCAAACCCATAGTGATAGTATTTCCACCAAACATGATAAAGCTGTTAGGAAAGTGATTAGAAAAGTAGAGAAAATTGCTGGCTAAGATTTTCCCCGCTATTCAACAGTGTGTCGCTGTGAGGTTTATACAGTAGCATGTGTGTGTGAGTAGAGAAAGAATAAACATTAAGTCGAATCTAGGAATAGCTTGGTAAAAATATAGGGATTCAATCCGAGATAGCTGCTTTGATAAGAGAAACCAGCCGGGTAATGGGGACATTACCTTCCCACAGGTCTTTCGTAAGAATAAACAATAAGGGGACGTATGCCCCAAAAACATGTCAATGGGGATAACAAACTCAAAATGTCAGACGAATAATGTGTATGAGGTGGTGTTAAATACAATTTTTTTCTCAGCACCTTTTCAAGGCAGCGTGATGTCTGTAACGTCCGCCTTAACTGAGCTGATTGATTAAAGATGGTTTTCCCTGGTTTAATTTAAAGATATTTAAAAGAAAATTCTACAGGCGAAAAAAGCTTTTACTGATAATTATAGATCAATATAGATAAGGTTGATGATGAGTTTTGCTATCGAACATAACATTGCATACAGATTTAATTGTTAACACTTTTACACAATTCATTGAAGACCGTAAGATGAACTAAACACGGCCAGTTATGGACAGGGGGAACGATGTGGATGTGGGGTCCTTCTTGTTCAAGGCTGTCGGTCGTGGTTTTGACCAGTCCTCATAATTGGAATCATCAGAACTCCTCAAATGAGGTGACATTCACGGCCTATTTCCTATAAAAAATAACGAGTATTTGAAGCATTCAGTTTGAATGATTCTGAGTCACTTCAGCACTGAACTACATTCACTCCTTCGCTTTTGACGAGCCTTTTGGCTAACTTTGAGATCAAAACCCGTATGTAATGTTTTCTGATCAAGGATGTTCGAGAAGTAGGTTCCGTGTTCGTGGAGTTTTTGGATAGATTCCCCCCACCTTGTCACCTTTCACAAAAGTCCTGTATTTGCCCGTTTGAGCTCCTGTGTTGCACCTTTCTTTTAGAGTTTTAGTATCATCATAACTCCTCAAATGAGGTGACATTCACGGCCTATTTCCTATAAAAAATAACAAATATTTGAAGCATTCAGTTTGAATGATTCTGGAATCTGAGTCACTTCAGCACTGAACTACATTTTATTCACTCCTTCGCTTTTGACGATCCTTTTGGCTAACTGAGATCAAAACCCGTATGTAATGTTTTCTGATCAAGGATGTTCGAGAAGTAGGTTCCGTGTTCGTGGAGCTTTTGGATAGATTCTCCACCCCGGTCACCTTTCACAAAGGTACTGTATTTGTCCGTTTGAGCTCCTGTGTTGCACCTTTCTTTTAGAGTTTTAGTCCCACCACATGGATAAGGTATTGGCAAAACAACATTGAAATTATGAGTGCTTCGAGGTAAAAGTTCAAGGTTCAAAGCGGGGCTAAAATAATCTCTTGCATGGTTGTAATGATCTTGTTGCTTTCGTATAGATTTGGGACTAGACTTTCCTGGTTTGATAAGTTTGCTGTTGTCGATGTAAAGAAACCGAGAATCTCCCAAGATAGTGTCCTAGCTTGCACGTGACCTTGTAGACGGGGCGATATGGGTTTGCAATAGCCAGCCATGTTGGTGGATGTTATATAGCCTCCATTTTGTGATTGAAAATAGTATTTTATTTTATTTTCTCTTTATTTGAGAAAAGATTTCTCACGGGGAAAAGTACTTTGTTTACTATAAAAGAGAAAAAGGGGAATACCCCTAGTTTGTTTTTGCTAGGTGCACCTGTTAGATTGCACAATAGGGGAAGTGGGGAATGCCCCAAAGATGCCTATAAAAAAACTTAGAAACTGAGTCAACTTGTTTATGCATTGAGATCAAAACATTGCAGAATCTTGGGAATTCCCCCATAAAGTTATATATGGAAAGTGATGTAATTCAGATGATATAATTTATGTGAATTCCAATTTGTCAGCTAGTGCAAGGTTATGTTTATGCATGATGCTGTGGTAATGTCTATTTTAAGACTTGGGAACTTTATGAAATATTGTGTATATATGAAGAAGAACTTGGCCAGAAGATTCGCCAGCAGTTGTAATCAGGAGCTAAACCAGAGCTCTGGAGCTATACAGTATAATTATAGCTAGTTTAATCTACAATAATGGTAGCTTTGAGTTCTACATCTGTGCCAGGATTTAATACTTTGGATGCCGCCGGAGCTTGATAGCTAAATTGTCTGCTGTCGTCTTTTAAGCCAAAGAGCTTCAGTTTTTGGAATCAAACAGGGATTCCAGTTTGTGGTCCTATATGAGGACATAGCGACAGACCTTCAAGACTCAGAAGATTTCGCACGGAATATACCATGGATATATATGTGAACGTATGCGCTGTCATTTTGGAGTCTTCGCTGTGAGGACATATCATCGTTGAACTGCAACGCTTTCAACACAGGACACTAGTAAACCCTAAGTAATCTTAACTAATTGTGTGTAATTATATATGTAATGTTGTTTTGGACATACCAAATTCTTGAACTAATTACAAATTATTGAAATCTGTATCATAAATTTAGATCCTCTTGTTGGTCACAAGGTCATTTTTTGTGTTTTTAAAGTATTTCGACCTTTGAACGGCCCACGAGACGTCATAACCAGTGGAACCGATAGCCGCATTCCCGACTCATACATTCACCTGTCAATCATCCCTGTGTAGTCCTGGAATGTATGCATCTTGTCCACCAACATGTCTGGCTATTGAATACGGTCTATTGTGTTCTCCATTGTTCTCCAGCAATGTACCCAATAGCCTCGTCTACAAGGTCACGGTTTATTCTATTAACGTGGCTGACGTCATATTGAATACGGTCTATAAACAGGTGGGCGGTGGGACTCTCCACCACAGGACGCTGTAATTCTTGACACCCAGATTATACGCTGGATTGATAGCCCTTTCTTGTGCAGTGTACCACTACACGTTAAATATTGCATTTGGGTAAAGTGCTGAAACAAAATGCAGACGATGGAGAACACAATAGACAGGTGGGCGGTGGGATTCTCCATCATTGGACGCTTTAATTTGTGACACCTGTACCTATATTCATAATCTTGAGTAGGAGAGGCGGAAGAGACAAGCACGTTGGACATTATTCGTCTGACATTTTGAGTTTGTTATCCCCATTGACGGGGTTTGAACCCGCTACTTCCTGATCTCGGTCGATCGTTGTAAGCCTGTTGTAACCGCTGGGTATCTGGTTATCTGAAGTGTCTATCTATATCTATCTATTTTTCTGTTTGTGTGACTGTGCTAACTAGAGTATACTTGCGTGACGTCATATCTTATTATGCACATTATTCCGCCATTACTTTTCAGTTTTTTTTTTTTTTTTTTTTGCATTTCCTTTTCTTTTAGATCAAGCTCTTTCAATTTTACGGCATCACTTGTGCCCTGTTCCAGAACCTCTTCTATCCTATCCAAATATGAACTATCCCAAACATCTTCCTGGACAAATTTTTCAAATTATTTTTGATGACTTGCTTTCTCATAGCATGTTTTGCCTCAAGTCCTAAATGCTTGGCTAGTTTCATTAACTCAGGCTTTCTCAGCTCATCAGACTTCTCCCAAGTTATTTGCCCTATGAACACTTCTGGATCAAACTCCATTGTGATTGTACTCTACAACGCAGTATACTAACTTGAACCAAACTACAATGGTAGTACATGTAATACACAAAATTTTGTATGCCAAAATGTGCACAATGTTTACAATATTATCACACTTTTAATGCGTAAATTTTGAACAAAAAGGCTCAAATTTATCTGAATTCAATTCCCAAGGACGAGCCCCCAATTCTGTTATGACGTCTCGTAGGCGTCAAAGGTCAGAGACACCCTTCAAACACAAACAAATGAGCCTTGTGCACAAGTGATTTTTTTTTTTTTTTTTTTTCCCCATTGACGGGGTTTGAACCCGCTACTTCCTGATCTCGGTCGATCGTTGTAAGCCTGTTGTAACCGCTGGGTATCTGGTTATCTGAAGTGTCTATCTATATCTATCTATTTTTCTGTTTGTGTGACTGTGCTAACTAGAGTATACTTGCGTGACGTCATATCTTATTATGCACATTATTCCGCCATTACTTTTCAGGCTTGCAAGTCTATTTTAACAAAATAAAAGACACACACACACAAACCCTCTCTCGTTAACTTCTGCATCTGTCCGTCCGTCCTCACAATCACCCACCCATCCATCCATCCAACCGTCCGTCCGTCCAAGTATCTATCTATATAAAAGTTTAAAGACATCTGACAAACATAGAAAAGGCTATTACACAACAGATGTATGGTGAATGGATATCGCATGATTATATTTCAATCTGTGTTTGTCGGCATGTTAATGGTGCGTTAGCCCGATGTCTATCAAATAGCCCGGTAAGAACACTTGATGATTGGATCACGTGATTACAACAGGATGTAAGCAGTACTTTGTGATACTTGAAATTCTATTGAAAAACAATATTACGGAGACATCGATTGCGATATATGACTAGGCAATTTTATAACTCCATTTACTTGGTGTACCTGATATTGGCGGGGAAAATGTGATAGAGACAATAAAACGCATACCTATATTTGTTGTGTGCTAAGCTAGTATTAGCACGAAACTCTTTCAGAATGATTATTAGGACCTATTATTTATAAATCAATTTCACACATTTTTGTTTCATTTTGTTTCAGATAAAGGTCAATACTAAAATACGGTGAATTTGATTTCAATTCAGTATTCAATGTAATGTTGCTACGATGTTAATATGTTTGCATTTATATCAAACATACAAAATACGTGCCCTCGGA
>JAMKCH010038324.1:0-13818 GCA_023653785.1 Ophioderma brevispina | reverse complement strand
TATTGTTTCAAATGAATGAGGGCAAAGTATGTTCCGACAATTACCTGCAGGCCTGGACCTCAGTGTGGTCTGTTTGATATACCAAAAATATACCAAATTGATCGTCTGGTCTCAAAGATTAAAATGTATTCTTTGTACTACTTCCTATGTTAATTTAAATATAAGGACAAATCCAAAGCAAGGCAACGGTAAAGCAGGTCATACAGGGGTCCTAGCATATTAGTTTTGCTTGTACTTCAAACTTTCTCGTTACATTGTGCATTTGACTCCTTAAAGTGCCTTCATTCTGATGGCATTTACGTACCTTTATCAGTTGAAATTATCTAAAACTGACCAATTCATTATAAGTCTAAAGATTTTTGACGCGAACGTTCCATTCGATAGCAATCGCTGCATTACAAAATCTCAAGTATTGGAATTTATGTTCTCGGTCCAAATATCATATCAATGACTTAGGTCCAAAACATTATTTCCGTGACACTTCCCTGGCTAAGTAAGGTTTGATAATTGATTTGGCTTCTATGGACTTAAAAAAACCTCATCACCCATGACCCTCACAAAATTGCCGGCGTTTTTGCCTGGAGCCAAAATCCGAAATGGCAGCCGGCATTTTGGAAAACATCAGGTTTTAAACCAGAGCACATTATCATCTAAAAAGACACCTTTTCGGCTATGTCGAGGACTAGAATTCCCATTCTGAAATTATTTTGACATTAACCCTCGTCTACCGAAGGGGTGGGTGGTTACCACCCCCAGCCTCTCAGATGTTTTTCGGGCCTTGCTAAAACCCTCTTTTTTTGATGCCAATTATTTAATGTAATTGTCAATTGACATTTTTAGGATCTTTTTCGAGCAAAAACTCTGCTCAATCAATAATGTATTGTGATGTCATTGCCCTAGTGAATGGTAGCAGTGACACAATATTCTTTTGTGAAATTGCAAGTAAAATTAACTGCAACAAAAAAGCAGAATGTAACTTTCGATTTTTAGTGCAATTTACATAATATTTCAACGTATTATTGGCAGCAATGCAAGGGATATATAAAAATGACCCCGTTGTTAAAATATTTTTAGGGTGTACAAACATGTGTAAAGTAGAGTACAATATATGATGGCAAAACTATGTGACAACGGCCATTTTGAATATTCATTTTTTTAGCTGGAAAATCGTCAATTTGGCGGGAAAATCCACCATAATGCTATTTGAAACATTATGTATAGACACCAAGATCATGGTTATTATGGCATATATAACTAATTTATGGGCAAAACAGGTTTTTTGGCGGCCATTTTGATTATTTTAATTTTTGGTGGGAACCGTTGGAGTGACAATTTGCTTCCCGCTATTTTTGAAATCAGCGTACTCAAAAACCCCCAGGTGCAAGTTTTCATGCTTCTTACCACAAGTGCACGCCTTGATCACATATCCGTCCCACTAACTTAATAGATTTATTAAATTACATACTTTTACCACCGTCCATTCGTCTCTCTCTCTTCCTCTCTCTCTCTCTCCCTCTCCCTCTCTCCTCTCACTCTCTCTCTCTCTCTATCTCTCTCTCGTCTCACTCTCTTTATATATCGCTATTCTCTCACACAACACACATTAGGATTATGTAGTTGCATAATGTGTCAAGTACTGGAGCACAATTACTGATAAAATCATCATTTGGAAAGTCTACTTAACAGGCGCCATTAACCCACATTGATCTTGCAATAAGTGATTATCAAACAATAATCACTTAATGGTCATTGAAAAACAATAAAACTGGGTATATTGATTTGACATTTCATACGGAGGGAAAAGACAAATGTCAAAAGGCGTTCAATATTACTACCTCTCTTTCAGCTTGACTTTCTAAAGCACTTCTAAAATTTATTTTGTTGTTGTTGTTCGTACATTTACATCTAATAACTTTAGCTACCAATAACAATGTCCTACTCTTGCTACTGACAAGTATCTCAAGGGTAAAGACCACCTCTACTACATCATATTAGAGCAATGCGGGATTCTTGACATTAGTCACACACATCAGCGTATTACGGCGGAAGTTCAAAGTCGTTAGTTTTCTTATTAGATAGACACGGGTTCGCTCCTTGATTTTGAGAAGTGCATTTAAGTGCAGTTAAGGGACCTTAGAGATATAGGTCCGAATGAACCATTAACCTCGTATTGTGGTCAATGACAGAAATTAAGTTTAATTGCTGTCTGCAATTACTTCATAGTGTCGTTAAAAGCGGTGGTAATCACTGAAGCAGGAAATCAATTATCAGGAAAAGAGACGTAGTTTAAGATTTCTCTACCAAATTCCTCGAACGAACTTATGCAATAGGAATATAAACCTTGCCATCTCAAACGAATGCTGAACAAGGGAGTACTTGAATTATAAAACAAACTACATAATCATCCATTCATTAATTAAACAGCGTTAAAAGCCTTTCAGAGTTAATCCCAGTGCGCCCAGGGATCGTGCAAACATCACTTGTGGGATTCTTTGACGGGATGTATAATTAGCGATCGTGATGCATGTCACATTGGCCGCAATAAATCTATAATCACATTTCCTCTCTGGAGCAGAATAAAGCATAATTGCTGTGAAAATGGAATTGAGTGAAAAACACTGCACTACAGATTCCAGAAGAAAACGGAATTGCGTAGTGTTTTAAAACAAAATTTTAAGGAAATGTAAAAGTGCAGAATCATAACGCGTTAGGAAATGGATATGTTATTTTGTCGGTATACTTTATGTTGATTGTAAAGCGTTTTATTCAAAACTTTTATTGGTAGAAATACTAATCACTGGAAAACTGGTCAATACTTCAAAGTGATCACATTTAGCCGTTTACGTCGTTTTTACCAGCTTCTAATGATATTAATGTATAGTTTTGTCTTATCTACAAATATTAGTTAAATGGCTAAAGATGATAGCTGTTAAGGTTATCCAGGGGCTGAAAGGTATGAATGAACAGTTAATGATTCCTATAAAATTGGTATTAAAATCTAATTTTATATGTTTTTTTTTTTAATTTAATTTTCATTTTAAGAGCAAAACGTGTGACAGGTCTACAGAGTTTATAGGGTGATCGTCTTTAGGTTTTAGTCCGTAAAATTAGAGGCTGAAGTGTCACAGGCAGATTAAATGAAAGTTTCTTAGTTTAACATGAACAGATGAATAATTCGCCACCAATTTCAACGAAATTACACCACTGTTTTGCCTCTATGGTCCGATTGCTTATAGCCTTGTCCCCTAAGCTCAGATCAATTTTAGACAATCTTAATACAAATTTGAGCTATTTATTCAAAGTTGATACAACGTTGGTCTTTGACATTTTAACTTGTAACTTATGCATCGTAGATACAAAACTATGCATCGTAGATACAACCAAAATTACCCTTTCTTAATCCTTGTAACCGCAGGAATACAATGCTGCAGATTTTAATAGGATTCAAACAACTTTGTTCTTTGACCCCATTTTAATACTTTAAGCCATCTAGGAGTTATCAGAGGTCTAACTCTACCTTGAGATATATAAAATACCCATGCAAAATGTCATGGAAACTAATAGCACTTCTAATGGAGCTAACAAAATCACATTCAAAGCGGATTAAAATATTGGCGCGAAACTCTACAGATGAGGTTTTGGATTCAATGGTATCTAATCAAGATGAATTATAATTAATTTGGGTCATCGCCTTTAACCTATTGTCCATAGATAAGGCAAACTATCCATAATTTGGATCAACGTAACCTAAAAAAAACCAACACTGTACAAAACTCGCCCAGGTCTTTTGCCCGGGTTTCTTCCTTTTCCAATTGATGATTTGAAAATTGTATTTACTTAATGTCCCTTTCCTAGCGTATTCAAACCAATTTTACTCTGTTGCATTTACTGGTGGGAAAATATCCGACTTTGTTTTTGTTCAAAATGAGTAATAAAATAGACCCTGCTTCAAGAAAAATAAAGGAAAATAACGTTTTATGAATTCTTTTCAATTGTTTAAGTAAAACTTAAATTGTGAATTACAAAAAATAGTTCAAATTAGGTTCCATTCTTATACACACTGTATTTTTGCTAATGTTGTTTTTAACTTTTTGTTGAATTTTATTCTGAGTTGATAAGTTTTCCTTTACAGTCCTTTAACACCGTGTTCTTGTTATTAATATCATAGAAGACGCTATAATCACGTTAGCCATTTATAATTCATCCCATTTGTCCCTCGTAGTTGATTTGCAGTTCGCTCTACTATTTAACGCACCCACGTTACTTATAACTAAATGGCAATCGATGAAACATAAAAGACACGCGGTTTGTCACTACAGATTGTCGACATCGTTTTGCTATAAGGACGGAAATTACATATAAAACATTATATTCTGCGGGATAAACATTCAACGTCCCATTACTTGCTTAAATCTGACTGCTTCTGGCTCGTAATAACTCAATTCAGAAACCAGAATATTAATGAAGAGTATTACGCTTAAGACCCGACAGCAATACATACAAGCATGGTACTTACTGCTGCAACAAAATGGAATTTTCATATCTTTATGGAGGATATGTATTTTCTTTTCGGTGGGGAATGAATGAATAAATTTTGGATGTAAACTATAAATCTCTGAATCTTGCACATTTACACGAACAATATATGTTGCACTTACCTAGTTTCGAAACTCATATCGTAGCATGTTTTCAAAGAAGAGCTTTCAAAGTGTTTCATTTTCTTTTGACATAGGGAGGGGAGATTTCTAAGTGTTTCCATCATGAAGCATTATAATTAATTCATCAATGTTTCCGTCATATTCCCCCATCTTGTTTGCACCACTATTCCCATCTTGAAATGCTAATGAAGGGTTTCTCAAAGCCATTTGCATTTTAATTGGGTAAAAGAAATGAAACCCGAATGTGTTTAATTCGCACTGGCAACTCAGACACAATATTTTTATAAAATGGGATTCAACTTAAATGCAATGCATTCATGAACAATATTTTCTTCAATATAAATTGAACCGTACGATCTTTCTGCTACTGCCCATATTCCTGTTAACCATCGTCTAACAATTTATAATTCTGTAACATATCTAACCGGTGGAGAGGTTGCAACTCCCTATAACTTTGAAAATATTGGTGGTGAAACTTGGTATCGAGGTATATGGAGCAGGAGCATGGACCCTGTGTGATTGTGAAAGCAGATATAGTCCAACGGGAGCCACAGTCCGGGCTCCATAAACGATATTCGTTACCGTTGTAGCCGGACTATGAGTACGACGGACTATAATTACTTCTACACCGGCCAAACATCATCGTTCACCCCCACTACAGAAAAGGTTTGACACATTTGGTAGTTAGTATGGACCCTCTATATCAATGCATTTTTTATTCATTTTAGCAATGTAATTGTATTTTTGTCCTACTATTATGAACCAAATTTCATGGGAAAAGTACTTGATGTGAGGTAACCCATCAATAT
This sequence comes from Ophioderma brevispina, assembly GCA_023653785.1. Lineage (NCBI taxonomy): Eukaryota > Metazoa > Echinodermata > Ophiuroidea > Amphilepidida > Ophiodermatidae > Ophioderma > Ophioderma brevispina. The sequence continues at coordinate 8,351 of JAMKCH010038324.1, read as the reverse complement.
AGCCCCGGAGCTAGCAGAAATTGGTAACACATCTCAAGTACAAAAGGTTTGAGTGATTAAATATGTAGACAGACTGACAGGGACCCCCTAACATAATTCTTAAGTGCCACAAATGGTGCCTTAAGGAAAGGGGGCCAAGACAAAGTTTGTACAGGGGTCAAATTTTTAAATTGATCCAATCGTTCTGAAAAGTATACCATGTTATTTGTCTAACCACAAGGATTCAGGAAAGGTATAGTTTGTATTATCTACAACATAAAGTTTAAGAGTTATAGACTAAAAACAGCAAACATCAATAAAAAGGGTCAATTTCAGTTGTACAGAGGTCAAATTTGTAAGTTGCTCCGATTTGGATAAAAATGGTGCAAAAAATTGGTGGAGCTCATAGGATCAAAATAAGGAATAGTTTTGAGTGTCTCAAATGTTTGCTTAAGAAAGTAGGGGGGAAACAAGGTCAAGCCCCATTGAATGCAATGGATGTTAACCTTTTGTGCCCCCTCCATCGGTATTTTAGACAGTCAAAGCTATTCCTTATTTTAATCATATGAACACCATCAAAAAATTGTACCATTTTTTTTATCTAAATCGTAGCAACTTTAAAATTTGATCCCTGTACAACTGGAATTGACCCTTTTTATGGATTTTTGTTGTTTTTAGCCTATAACTCTTAAACTTTAGGTTGTAGATAGTACAAACTATACCTTTCCTGAATCCTTGTGGTTAGACAAATAACATGGTATACTTTTCAACATGATTGGATCAATTTAAGAATTTGACCCCTGTACAAACTTTGTCTTGCCCCACCCCCTCCTTAAGGCACCGTTTGTTGCACTTAAGAATCACGTTTCATGGGTTCCTGTCAGTCTGTCAACATATTTAATCACTCACACCTTTTGTACTTGAGATGTGTTACAAATGTCTGCTAGCTCCTGGGTTAATAACCGGAGTATTAGTAAACGATTCCAACAGCAAAGTGGTTTTCAGGGGAAGTGCCAACGCGAGTGAAAAAAAAACCTTATTAGTTGGGTCGTTTGGGGCAATTCCGTGACCGTGAAGAGAAGAGCATCATTTCTCAGTGGATTTGTCTTCTATGAAGGTTAATGAACAAAATTAGCGGGGTGCCCCTCGAGAAAGTATGGGCGGAATCCAGGAGGGGGAAAATTCATAATACAGGGGTCAAAAATGAAAAATGCCTGGATTGCTGTAAAAAGGTAACCAAAGTGTTCTTCTTGTTACAATTAAGGATTAAAATAAGGTATAGTTTGTACTACCTACAAGCTATGGTTACCGAATTATACGACAAAAATCGTCAAATGTCAAAGGTCATCACCAAAAGTTAAATCGTTAATATTGCATCGATTTCTTTAAAAATGGTCTCAAATTGTTAACCTTTCCACAGGGATTGCAACAAAAGTAGTTGACACTCTCATTTGTATTTGTTAATCGAGATAAATGACAAAAAAGGTCAACCCCATTGACCTCTATTGATCTTCGAATTTTAAAATATGTTAGACGATGCAAAATGTTCTGTTGCAGTCTCTGATGAAAGATGAACAATTTGAGTCCATTTTTTAAAGAAATCGGAGCAATATTTAAGATATAACCTTTCCTGATGACCTTTGACATTTTTGTGTTATAACTCCATAACCATTAGTTGTAAGTAGTACAAACTATACCTTTTGTTAATCCTTGTAACAAGACGAACACTTTGGTTACCTTTTTACAGCAGTCCCAGCATTTTTCATTTTTGACCCCTGTATTATGAATTTTCCCCCTCCTGGATTCCGCCCACACTTTCACGAGGGGTATCCCCGCTAAATTTGTTCATTAACCTTCATAGAAGACAATCCACTGGGAAATGATGCTCTGCTCTCCACGGTCACGGAATTGTTCCAAATGACCCAACTATATGCAATTAAGTGCTAAGCTGGATATAATTAGACGCTATACAAATGTAAACATTACATAATAAGCTATAATACGAATTATTTTGAATTGACCTTTATCTATTTAATGGCATTGAACTACTTGACGTCTGAAAGATTTCGAGAGACTACAAAAGCTATGTTAGGCAGCAGATGTCACATAATTTCACTACTGACTGCATAATTTTGCCAACATTTGATTTTCACTTTCAATTCATGTGTTTCATAGCATCACAGGAATCACTTTCAACTTGTCCCGAATTTGCGACAACATTATCACTAGTTAGTTTTCTCGATGATTTTAGGCAAGTGGATCTCTAGAATGTTTTCAATATAAAACGGTGTCATTCACGAATATGTGAGGGCACGTTTGCTAAATACTGATTGCTGCCAATTCACAAAAAAAAGGACCAAAACACTACCTCAAATAGGAAATTTTCAAGATTATTTAAGAATGTTAGTCTTTAAGATGTTTACTTGACACAAATCACATTATTATTTGTAGAGGGTGGTATTTCTTGCTACAATGGATGTCAACCCCTTACATGTCATAGACTAACACACACTAACCAGAGAAGTGCTAAGCACACGCTTTATAAAGGCTGTTACAACTTCCTTTTTATTTATAGCCTCTCAGCTAGCCTATAGAAATTTCCTGCAAGGTCAACTTTCAGCCTTGGAAACAGCTAGAAATCACACGGTGTCGTGGTGGAGAACCGTAAAGGGACAAAGCAAGATATATCTGTCGTTTGCTTCAACAAAGTCTTTCCAAGAGTAGACCTACGTGTTGAAGCATTACCCTGATGCAGAAAAAATATTTGGTATTCCCATCTATTCGATGACCTGTGGCAAAACCCTTAATATACTAGTAACATTGTGTAGTTTAATTTTTGCAACAAACCATATCCATCAAAACTATTGTATATACAAAAACTTGGTATTTTGTGCATGCATTTTTCAGTGATCATAGGCGTAATTCCCGGGGGATGGTTGGTCAAATACGCCACACCCCTATGTTTGAGTGCCGTTCAGTGATCTGACCAGAATAACCTCAATTAACCATAGAATAGTTTTAAAATGGTAATTTTCTCTAAGCGCATTTTGTTTCTAATTACAATCTAAATTTAAACGATTTTAGCTTCTAAATGGCAAAAATTTAGCCCATGTGCTAGTAAGAATCTTTTCCACAGCAACCCTTGTTTCATTTCAGAAATGTTTCATCAACACTCATCCCGCCCCCCCCCCCACATGGTCCAAAAAGAATTTACTCCACTCTGGCAGTGATTGGGGTCTGCCATCTTTTATAAACCCAAATTTTGTTTTTCTCTTTTAAGTGGAGATCGTAAACGGGTATTCCAGGTTTCATAAAAATCGAAAATCGACCACTTCCACTCTCTCCTGCTCCTCCCTCCTTTCTTTTGGGTTAGAAATATGACATCTTGCGTAAATCTTTCTTAACCAGAGCGTTATCCTTTTTGAGGATTCGTATTTTTCTCCTGCTTGATTGCTTTGATTGCCAACAAGTTCAGGTTTTTTTGCTATATGTGTGTACGACAATGTCGGTAAGACTAGGTTGATGGCTATTGGTCCTGAGAGCAGGAGAGCCCTTACTGGTTGATGGAAAGGAGGTGAGTTTGTCTATCAAATCAACTTTCTTGAATCCTTGAGTACTAAGGAGGGGTGAACTGTGGCCCTGAGTTCCATCTATCCCAGATCGGGCGACAAGAGGATACTAGAACTGCCAAAACTCCTCGTCGAGTCAATCTCTGGCCTTTCCAATGGCCAACATACCAAGTGATTGAGCCACGGACCCTCATCCAAGCAGACCGTAACAAAATTGCAGCCTTTGGGATGTGTGTTGAGCGTATACTTCGCATCCTTGGATGAGAAGAAGGACAAACAACTCCAGTTTCTCAGGATATTGTGGTGAACAAAAAAAAACGCTTGTTCCAGAAGATTCTGCATCAGAATCTAAGAAACAACTTGGGGGATGTATTCATGCATGGACTGGTTGAAGGCAAAAGAAGATGCATGCCAAGAGCTCGGTGGTTCGACCAAATTAAAGGTGCAACTACAAGAGGATTGGGGCACCCTAATATTGCATCATAATAGTAATTTCATATAGATTAAGACACTCAATAGATACGTTACCTTGTATTTGGCTACAGAATGTCTTAAAAGAGAGAAAACAGGCATTTTTGAATTTGCTTATACTTCATATAAAACATAGGCTGAATTTCGTATCTGCTCCTATATGAAATTAGAAGTTTCACATTTTTTGTCCAAAGAAGCATTTCTCAGCTTATCCTTAGATGGGGATTTTTTGATGGAACACTTTACAAATCGGGGCAAATCAGTACTTTCGTCAATTTTTTAGGCACACCTGATATGTGAAATCCTCTCGTTGCACCTTAAAGGCGGTTTACAGGACACACGTGTTCTATTCTATTGCTGAAGATCGTAATCTCTGGCATCGCATCTCGAGATCACGATCGTCCATTCATGACAGGAGCGAACCAACCACCACCACTATTAACTCGTCAATCTCTTGCACTTATATTTTTACAAGGCGCTAAAATAATATCAAGTAGATACTACAATAGCCTCCATATCTTGGGTCTTCGTTGACGGACTCGCGCCTATTTTCTAATCCCGCAAGCTGCCATTTTACAATTGCACAACAGTCCTGTAGAATGGCTTCTTGCCTTCTTCCGCATAAACTAACTGCAAACCGGCATGCATTCTTGTGTAAGCAGCGCCGAGTTTTGACACAAATTTTATGTTACCCTGAAATTATTCTTTTTCAAATTAAGCCACCATGACTTTGCTAGAATTGGACAGTTGCCCTGACCAGAAGTATTTATGCTAGTGATGTTACATAGAGAGTTTATTTATTCTGGCCTTTTGAAAGAGACAGTCTAATAACCTTCAGATCACACAATCAAAGCTCATTTGCGAAGACTTTTCACGTTCAAATTTCAAAGGTTTCATGGACTTGCTATCCCCCCATATGATGCCAGCAATAAATCAAGAAAGCCAAGAAAGCTTCCCCTGATTTTGATAGAAGATAATTCAGCCCTCTAAAAATTGGGCAGTTGCTCTTGACTCTTTGTTGAGGTAGTAAATATCCTACCCCTTTCTTTATAACATTCTCTATCTAACATAATTAGCATCCCGCACCATGCAGTTCCCTACTTGCGAGAGTAATCACTGTACGCAGTTTCCTCATAACACAGGCAATATGACGGGATCTAATTATGTAAAAAAAAAAACAAAAAACGTCTACTAACGGAGCCGGGGACTTGTTGCATATAGTATATGCATTCGCGAATGTTTTCATTTTATCCCCATAGGGAACACAAATGAGCACACAAACATTGTTCACGTCTGAGTTGCAGACATAAATTGGCCTAAATTTGTCTGATTACAATCACTACCTTGATACAGTGCAAAAACTAAAATTTTCCCAATAATGATTCGTTTATCAAATAGCATTGTTACGACTAACAAAAATATATACCAAGACGCCTCCAGGGATGCTGTGCAGTATTTATTGGAGTTTCCTTAAAAAGTTGACCCAACTCCTTAAAGAAGGGCCCTTTTTTTTGACTTTTGAACATCTTTATACAGCAAAAGGTTTCACTTTCGTGTCAAATGTTCCCCGTTCTTCTCTCAAAATAGCAGCAAACGTGCAACCTCTGTCCGTTTTTTTTGGAATTTGGGATGGTACATTAGTTTTTCTATTAGTGTTCCATAGAAGTACAATTAATCATTTCGCCCTTTCCAACAAGGTTAGCATATGCCCAAATTGTGCTCTACTCCACAAACTTGGGAGAGGTTAATTCCTATTAAAGTAAACAGTACGTTACTGATATAAAAACATCTTTTAAAATTCACTAGAGTACAAATCACGAAAAACAGTCCCCATAAGATGCTCTTTTTAATAATTTTTTTTCGATAATTTCTAATTCTTTTGTTAGCCATCTTGGGTAAAAGCACCCTCTAGTAATGGTAAAAGATAGCACTTTGGTCCTAAAATATTATAGGAAATCAATATGCTAAGATTGTTAAAACTCCACTCTATTAAAATGGCATTTTGATCAATACCATGAATTCTGGCGGATTATTGGAACAAACCACTCAATTATTTCTGGACAACACTGTTTTTATTTGACATTCTGAGACTCACCTGTCCAAAATATCCAGGAACCCGACCCTATTAGATGATAGTTTGGTAAAAAATATGCTTTTAATGAATTCCTCTATGCGTTTGGCGGCCATTTTGAAAGAACGCCCTCTATCATCCTAACAACAGTCTGTTGTTTGGTTTTAAAACATTTCTAACGGTCATTTGGCCAAATAATGCAGAACCCTAACCCTATTAGATGGTATTTGTGGTCAACATCGCCGTTTATCGGGATTTCTATGATTTTGGCGGCCATTTTGAAAAAGTGCCCCCAGGTGACGAAATGCACACTGAAAATTCGGAGACAAGATTGAATGGCGATTCCTTGTGCATGTCATTGAACATTGAAAGTGAAAAATCAAAAGTTCGCAAAATTCGCAGTATGCTGACACGTGCGGTCTGACTACTACTTCCAAAAGTTGATATTATTATACTGAATGGTGGTAATCCAATAAACACTAATATACGATGCTGCTTTGAATTATAATTATCACCGCACATATTATGTTCTCAAATTTTGCCTGCATTTTACTGTATGATTATCTGGTTGTACTTACTGAGCATGCAGTTGATATTCAACGACGCCCTAACTCATACCAAACGACTTGACAATATAATTGATTCACACTCATTGTATTGAGAAACGGATTTGTGTACTATATCCTTAAGGCCATTGCCCTTTGTTGTACTCCCCAACCTATTTTAGCAAAAAATTTATTTATTACTGCTAACTGCTTCTACAAATCTTTAAAGCTTTGCTGTTTCACCGCCACTATATGGTGCTGGGAAATAAGAAATTAATCCAAGGATAATATTTTGTTGCCCAACGTTTCTTACGTTGGCCCAACCTTGCATAGTGGACGTCGGTCCAACGTCATTTTTGTCCGGTTGGCCCACTTTGGCTCAGCTAGCTTGTAACATTATTGAATGTGAACGGTTGACGCGTTCACTAGTTTCCTATACACACAAGATACGCACACAAACACCACCCACACAACACCACACCCACACATAGCACACACACATGTGAACTCTTATACTTCCGAAACATTAAAAGGTAAACGCGGAATGAAGTGTCATGTTATACTCCATATAACAATAATCGTGGTTGCTCCGCTTCAGACAAGCTAAAAAACACCCTCTACAGTTCGTGAACATAACAAACATGGTAATAATTATTAACAGTGACGAAACTAACACACTGAAAGAATGAATTGAACCACCGGATTATTAATGATACAACATAAACGACTCAATACATTTAATAATACAAACTCTGGGTATCAAAGAATCATAAAAGGATCATAATTTGAAAAAGACATAATGGAATCAAAATTTTGACTTAGAATGAGAAGAGTTCTTTTAAGGTTTGGTCGCAAAATCAAATGATTCCCTTCTCTGGCTTTGGAGAAATACACACAATTAGTAAGACTAATTCGACGCCTCCCATTAAAATTGTTGCTAGAGAGTGACACAATGAAAATGCAAAAATTACAATCAGTGAAACCACGGATACTGGGTTCAACCCGATTTTTTTTCTAATGTTGAAAAATATTCACAACACGATAGCACATGGGGTTACTAAAAAAAATTGTAAAACAACTTTTTTGTCAATTACAATTGCATTTCAACCGTACTCACAAATGTGTGCATGCAATGATGTAGTGTGCCCTAAGCCCTACAACCTCACAAAGCACACAATATGACAACATTAACAATTATTGTGATAATACGGACACACTTTTTCTCTATCTGAGCAGATATATTATTCTATCAGTCTTACTTTCAACTTTTCAGCACCATAAAATGAAATAATAAATAAAATATTTAAACATGTGTTCTAATGCGAACAAGTGGAATTGGTTTGAACCACCACTGAATGTATGGGAGGGACTCAAGGGGCACGAGCCATCCGGTAATTTTGCTAAAACTAAACTATGGAAAATAAGCCATTTTGATATGTTTAGCTTCTCAGCCCAAATAATTTCAATTCTGATCTCTCCACTCCCAATAATTGCATATCGTGAAATCCGCCCCTGGGCAGAGGAGGTTTACAGTTACTTTCATCACTGTGTAAAGCAAGTTACTGTAATTCTTATGGTACTGAAAAGTTGACAATAAGACTGATAGAAGAAGATATTTGCCCAGACGGGAAAAAATATATCCATATCATCACAATATTTTTTTTACGTTGGTCACGTTGTGTGCTCTGTATGCTTGTAAGAATTTAGACACAATAA
>JAMKCH010038323.1:0-48533 GCA_023653785.1 Ophioderma brevispina | reverse complement strand
GCCAAAACACCCAGGACCACCCGGAACAATCTGACCATCTTAAGTGTCCCACTTTCTTAAAAATCAGAATGTTGTTATTGTTGAAACTAAAACACTGAATGTATCCGCATTCGTACCACCCATTAACTCAAAAGGAGCAAAACACAGGGTTCCTGGAAACCAGCCCGACACCATCCAGGAACCATCTTAAGTATCCACTTTTGTTTAAAATCATTATTTTTGACCATCTTGAACCAAATAGCCCATTTGTATTCCCAAAATTGCTCTTACAACCATTGAACCAAAGCAAAAAAAAAACAAAAACACCAGGAACCTCCCGTACCATTTGAGACCCTCCAAAGTGGTCCACTTTCTTGCTTTAAAAATCATTATTTGACTATTTTGATCCATAACAAACTGATTGGTAGCCAGTCATTCTCATCATCCATATGGAACACAAGAACGAAAACAACGGGAACCATCGAACATTCCTGAACCATCCAAAGTATCCACTTTTGTTTAAAACTCATATCTGGAACCAAAATAGCAAATTTGTATTCCACACATTTGCTCATCCCCATTATAACTAAGGAGCCAAACCACCAGAAACCATCCGTACCATCAGAGACCCATCCAAGTGGCCACTTTTCTTAAAATCATTATATTTTGACATCTTTCTGAAAAAAATGAACAAAATATCTAATTTGTATTCCTCACAATTGCTCAACAACCATTGATCAACAAAGGCGACTAAAAAACACAGGGACCACCCAGAACAATCTGGGAACAATCCAAATTGTCCACTTTATTCAAAATAATATTTTGATCATTGGGGATCACATGCCAATTGGGGTTCGGACAAGGCTAATAACAGCCATTGAAATAAAAGGACCGGACAACACCCCGGAACTGGCAAGAAAAAACTCATCGGGAATCATCCAAAGTGTCCACTTTCGTTTCTTTAAAAAATTAATTATTTGATCGTTAACCCAAATAGCCTATCTTGGGTTCCCACAATGGTCAAAACAACCTTATTTATTGTTATTCACAACCTCTCTCCTTGATATACATTAAGACAATCAATAACATTATCGAATTATCGTGTGTAAAAATGAGAGAATATATACATAGGCTATATGCAGTATACAATAATGATAACTAAGCAAATCCAAATTTCAAATCTATAATAATTATATATAATTTAGACGTGAGTGTAATACAGTTAAGATTTTGTTCATTTGACCACAACGATGTATAGAAAGACATAATAACTTGTGGAAATAATAATATCGTATGGGGAAGATGTGTGTGGAGAGAGGCATTAAAGGAATATGTCATGATTCTGAATATTTGGAAAATTTGTAGGAAGGAAAGCTTAAGTAACGTAGATACATATAATCAAATAGGTTGAAAATTTTCCCCATTGTTGATATTTTGCCCTTTTTAATTTTCCCGCCCAATAGCTCTCGAAAACATTCCGAAAATCCCCATCGCAGGGAAATGGTGACGTCAAAGTGATGACTTTCCTATATTTACGTCGTTGTACCATCCTATCCAGTGGATTACCGAGGGGGGCATATCTTGCCCCCCCCCCTCTTGCCCCCCCTGAAAAAATTAGTGATTTACATAGGCCATGTACTATACTAACAATTTTATATATGCTGCCCCCTGAAAATGTATTTGCCCCCCTTTGCCCCCCCTGAAAAAAAAGAGCTGGCTACGCCACTGATCATAATCGCAGTGTTTGCCACTTTCCTATAACGGCGATCGATGTGTTTTTTTAATCATAATAAAAAACCACTGCAATAAACAAAATGTCATTCTGTCACTTTTTTTCACATTTTTATTATTACTCTTCATTAATCCCATCAATATTTACAGTGCAGCAATAACAATTCGAGTCAACACGGTGTTTTGGTCATCACTTTGACGTCGAGGAGAGCAAAATTGGGCGCTTTTGATCCAATGAAGCCGTGGGCGAAAAAGCCGCCCGGGGGGTTTCTCGTATTCAACAAAAGCCAAATTAAAATGTCTCTATTTGGTTAATTTTTACAATCACATTGTATTATTTTTGGGAATTCGTGATGTATGTACATTATTTTTATGAATTTAATCAAACTGACCCTCCAAAATCTTGACATATTTCTTTTAAGATCAAATAACTTTAACGATTGACCCCACCCATTAGAAAAGGGGACTCATTGTGGCCAATCAAATGCGGGACAAAAACAAAAACAAGACAAACAGAACAAACAAACAGGACAGAACAGGGGGTTACAGAAAGTTAATTTTTCAATATGTGTATAATATCCAGGTCTCAGTAGAATCCGTCATCGCCTCCAACAGTTGGCTTGGTCTGAACCAATTCCACCCCCTGCTCGCCTTTGTCCGTCGTGTTCATCAGTGTCACACAGCCTGGTGTCACAGCTCCGAAGCGATGATCTCACTAAGAGAGATTGCAAGACAGCAAATCCCTGGGCTCATCCGGTTGGGAGTCCGTCTTGATCAAGTTCATGCGAAAATCACACGGGAACACCGCTTTGAGTGATCACTCTTTGAGTTGGCGGGAGAAATTTACCCTCGCGGATGTGGAAGATTGGATCTAAAACTTGCCTTTTCATAAGATGTTCCCACTTCACCAGCTAATCCTCTTAGGACATTTCGTTTCTATACGCTGTAATTTACCTGCTGTGCAAGTTAATTACTTAGGCTAATCTGTTTTATTGATGTCTACCGAGTTGTTCCGTCCAAAATTTTTCTTTGTATTGATGACAGTAGGCTTTGTTGTCATCCGTCCTATCCCTGCTGCACACTTACCACCCCACGGGCGGTATCCACGCGAAGCGCGTTATGATCTCATATGTATTGTTTTCGTATTCCTACCTAGGGACGAATTTTGGTTGGGACAAGGGGTGAAACGCATTCAAACAAAACCAGTCTTTCCTGCTGGCGCTTACTTTTGAATAGGCACGGAATAATTATCATTTTGGGTGCTTGTATACACACAAATGTCAATTCGATACAACAATCCGCCAAAATATCAGTTTGTTTGGAGTTTGTTTGCTATTGGTGGTTATGTTTGTCCTAACCCAGGCGCACACAACGAATGAAATTGACACATCAGTCGTCTTTGATTTAAATAAACCTGCCTCAAGGAATACAGCTTTTCACCTAAGCAACGCATTGCATTATGAGAAAAAGAGTATCTGAGCACAATGATCCGGTAACACTATTCTTATGGCGCGTCTAGACCTCAACGCTGCGTTTTTGATACCTGGACCATTCCATTTCTTCTCAAGCGGCTTGAGATAACATTCGGTGTCAGAGGAACTTTACTTAACTGGTTTATTTCATATGTTTCTGCGGTTTTCAATCAGCAATCGAAGGCCGTGTTTCAGATCCCCCGATGCCCTTACTATATGGTTTACACAAGGACGCTCCGTTCTAGTACCAATTTTGTTCATACTTTATTCTTTCCCATTTCTGACGTTTTAGCAGCACAATTGCGCTTTTCACAAGTACGCTGACGACACGGAATTGTCTCAATGTTGCACTCCTACGAATTTTTGAGTCACTAAGTTGTCTGTTCAGGAATGTATTGCGGCTATCTTACCGTTTGTATGGACAGTAATAAGCTCATGATTAACACAGATAAGACTGAGGTACTGAAACGTAGGTACTGCTTCATCACGCGTAATCACGTGGAGAGTGATACCATCCAAATTTTCTAATCACTGTATCTCGTTTAAAAGAAATCGTTTAAGTACCTCGGTGTTAGGCGGATCAAACGTTATCTTGTCTGATCCATGTCAGTGAGTTGTCGCTTAGCATTCTTATCCATGATACTTATTGGCTGGTATTCGCCCTTACGTTACTTGTCTGACAAAGCTACGTCATGCCTCGTGATTATCATTTTCCGTCTTGACTTTTGCACTCCGTCTTGACTGTATCCCACTCTGCTTATCAACTCATCCCGGCCTTCAAAGAGTTCAAAACTGTGCCGCTCGTCTTATTAGTAGAAAGAACAAGCATGAGCATATTCCTTACTCCCCATTCTCATCAAGCTTCACTGGCTGCCGTTGAATTCCGAATCCAATATAAATTGGCTGTTTGGCATTCCGTCATTTTGAAGGTACTCTGATATACCTGTCGACCGTTTTGTGTAGTTATCAAACTTCCCGCGTTCTTAGATCTTCCACCGAAAAACTGCTCAAAATTCCTCGGGTTAGCCTTAGGAAACAGCCGGTGAACGCTCTGTTTCGTTTTTGCTGTCCCCGGTCGTTTGAATTCACTTCCAAACACTATAGGCCTTCCAATATCCCCACTCTCGCCCATTCAATCAGAAAAAGTTGAAAACTCATCTCTTTCATCAAGCTTTTCCTGATTCATCACAAATTTAATGTGTTTTTTGGTGGTGTTTTCGAGGTTGACCTGTGCGCGCTGAGTTCTTCGGAATATTTTGTCGCCTTATAAGAACCATTTATTATTATTATTATTATTTATTACACAAACCTGCCCCCTCTAACACATACATTATTTGTTCACTTAACCCGATTAGTGACAGATATGCAAAGCGGCACCCACATTATGTGGAAGAAGCGGAGGCAGCCATTGGCTTCTATTGTTGGTACTGGTACTGTATGTTTTCTTTGTGGTCTGCAAAACATGCAGACGGTTGTAATTTCTAAAGATTACGTAACGTTTTGCCTCTCTATCTATCTAGACCTCTTTGGTTGGGACGAAACATATTAATCCCTTAATTGGACCATATGAAAGAATGGCTGGACTGCAAGGGTCGATATGTTATATCCTTGCTGGGATTTATTCGGGTGCTCAATTCTTGATTTAATCTGTATAGAAGCTAATTGATTAAATTCAGAATACCGACCGACTTGCTCCTCCCATGGTTTCCTGGAATTGGGCAATGACTCATGAAAGTAATCCCGCCTTCGGCGAGACGTTAATAATCGCTCGGTCCCTTTGTACAGAGAGTCACACTGTACATATTACAAAATTACATCGCAGTCATGTCGAATAAGAGCGGGTGTTAAAACCCCTGACTGTTACCAATCTGCCCCCAGTCTAAAAAACAGTTGGGCCATGTGTAGGAGCGTCCGTTATCGTGGACACGCGGCCCGGATTCGGCTTTACTCGGCTTGTAATAAATCCTGGCACCATCATAAGCCATTACTAATGACAGTGGACAACGCTAAGAGAAGACCAAAGTTCGTCCCTCCGTACGATGTCCGTTTGTTTTTCTATGTGTTATTGTATGTAACTAACTCTAAGCCAAACCACAATTATCTCATGCGTGCTACCTTCCCCCCCCCCCCCCCTCCGTTTCTTAAAAGTCGTAGAGATTAAAAGATTCGCGGACAAAAAGTGAAAAGTAGCCCAAAGTCGCGAATTCGCGGTGGGCCTTGCAGTTCGCGGGTCGAGTTACGCCAGTCGCCCGAACCATCGGCGGGTTTTGGCAACACTGTTACCAGCAGGTTAAAACGGGTCATCCAGTGCTATTTTGAAAATTCTGAACGACCGATTACCGCTATTTCGAACGCTGTACAGAAATATGTTGGTATTACCACCGAGATGTCCGTATTTCACCCTTTTAACTTTAAAAGCCTTCAATCATTAACAACGACAGGAAATGATCAATTTAAATAAATAATGACTTTTTTCAGGATTCTTGACACCAATGCGGCGACATATCATAACGCGGGCGGGTGACGCTAAACCCCGGAAATCATGTTTCAAGGGCCTAATGCCTTTCTTTGTGAACATTTTTCCCAAACCATGGGCGTACCAGGTTTTTTCACCGGTGGCGCCATAATTTTAGGATGACCCCCCCCCTCAAAAAAAATCGGTAGCGATCGGGGGGGGGGGTGGTTGTCGCAGCCCGCATCTTGCAAGAAATCCAGGGGCGGTCGTTCGGGGACTTATTTCTAGAGTTTTAGCACATGTGGGCATTATTATAATACTAATATATACCTATTTTGTTTGCAAATTGTAAAAAAAATAATATTTACTTTTCCAAGACAGTTGCCCTGATGCAAAAGTACCCTTATCCTTGACACCCTACCTGATAAAATGGCGGAACCCGACCAATATCCGTTTAAAAGTAAAGATAGGGCACGAAGAGTGTGCGACTCTTGTATTATTCCTTTTCCAAGATTTTTTTTTTATGCAAAGTTGATTTGGAAGTGGTTCACAACATAAATCTTATAGGTATGGGCAACGTTCTTAAAATCAGGATAAAGGGGTAGTAGATTTTATCCAAATTGACTTTTAGAGGCTATATCTTATTTGGGTTTCAAGACATTTTTTCTCGCGCTTCGCCGCCTTCGCGGGTACTTTTCTGAAACCAGGGCCCTGAATTTTCATTTATCCTGGGCCCCCGGACCAACTCTTGACGGCCCTGTTTTTTTTTTAATGAAATATATGGAAGTGTTAGTTGTGAGGGGTGGGTGCGGGAGGGGCCTCTCGAGCTCGAAAGCTTGCGATATTGTCTTTCCGATACATATTTACTCATCACAGGCTGATTGGGATAATGAACCTGTAAATGGTTTGTTTATAAATAATGTTGCTTCCAGGTATGAGCAACAGCCGTAAAATCCTAATCGATGGGTAATTAAGGTTTTTGTTTTGAATGAATTAGCATGTGTGTTCATATCTCAGCATTGATAAAGCTTACAGTATTCGATTTCCAAGACACATTTTCTCCTGCAAAGTGGGTAAAACAATTTTGAAACGCCAGAGTGGAATAATGCTTAGAGGTATAAGCAATATTAAAATTAAGACGGATGAGCGCAGAATTTCTTTTTATGTAATGTTATATAATGGTTGGTGGGGTGGGTGGAGGAAGGGCACCCCTCCCGCTCGAAGCGTGGAACCCCTGCAATATTCTAGTTTCAACACATTTTCTCACACAAAGTTGATAGAAACGATTTTATATTCTAATATGGTTCATCATAAATAATAATGCACAGAGGTATGGATGGACAGCAATACTTCCTCGCCATTTTCCGTAAAACACGTAACAAAGTGGGTCTGCAACCCCAATAAAATGTTGAGTATCCAAAGATGGTATATTTGGTGTCCGTTTATAGCAAATTGTGCAAAAGCATTTTGAACCAACTTCAGTACTTTTAAATAAATTGTTGAAACATAATAAGTATGTTGCATGACCAAAGTCGGTAGGTAAGTCGATGTGGTCGCATTTGGGAAATAGGTTAAATAAGCAAAATTAAAAGTCTACACCAGACAACAGTGGCAGAAATTTCCTGAAAAGTGTGGATGGCATTTATGGCAATAATGAAAAATTTCTGAAGTGTTGGAGTTCATAGTTATATCCTAATTCTCTCGAGTCAATTAGTACGATGGCCTGAATGGGTGAAAATTGATTGCAAGGTCAAAATAAACAAAGCAATTAAAACTCATATAATATTGTGCGCTGAAATTACGTTTTTTAATAACACAAGGAAACGTAAAATTTTACATAGAGGCTGAATTACATGGGATATTCACCTTGTCAAAAAGTAGAATAGAATCCCCCGTCCCGCAAAGACAACAACAAAATGTTCAAAATCAGAAGAACCCCCCCCCCCTGGCTACGGCCCTGCAGAAGAAACAAAGGTCAATGGATTGTGTGTTCTTCATCAGTGCCTAGTAGACGCGTTTCTGAATAAAATGTTACAAGTATGCATGCATTGAAATGTTGATGAGAACTTGGAAGTTTCTTCCGACTTCAACATTTTTGAAAAAATTATTATTATGCCTGACACACCTGGCCTATGCCTGATTTACGGCGTGCGGCCACTCCCAACAATCCAATTCAAAGTGAATGAAGACAAATTAAAATTTGACGCAACAATTATAGCTTATCACAAAAGGTATTGTATATTCTCAATCAAAGGTAGATTCGGTCCGAAATAAGGTTAAGAACCCCTTTGCTGCGCGTAGCGCGGACAATTTTACCAAGTTTCACTGTGACAGTCTCATATTTTTCTTCAACAAGGGGCCAGGGTCTGATGCTCCCTTGATCCACCATTATGGGGTGCAACACAACAGCTTATTAAACTAAACGTATATGTGAAAGAGATGTTCAGATTGTTTCAAATCCCTGAGGTTTAATGACATTTACACACCTTTATTTCAGAAGAAAAAAGGTTCATTAAAGTGTATTACCTTTATGCAACTCTTTTCCCCTTTTTCCTTTCTTTATTTTTCCCGGTTCCTGATTTTTTTCTTTACTTTTTACCGGGGAGCGCACGCCCCCCACGCGCCCCCCCGGGTACACGCTTGAAACCCATCATGTAAACTAAGGTGGAACGAAAGTGAAAAGCTTTATCATATCTGGCACTGTCTGACGATACCAATAAATCAAGAGCGAGCCAGCAATAATGTATTCACATGTTCAATGGAGATGAGAAAGGAAACCCCTTTGGCAGTCTGAAACTACCAAAGGTGAGCTAAAACCTTTGATTTTGTGAAACAAGAATTTCTCAAATATGGATCGACCACAACAAAAAACTTCCTTCCAACAAATGGATTTAACATTATTTATCATTATACAAAGTACTGATCTTGCACTTGTCTATTTTCAGGTATAAAATCAAACCTACGTGTCCAATCTGAAGTATAAAGCAAAGCTGCTGCTTTTCACATACTGTTTTTGTATGCACAAAAAAAGGTTATTTCACTTGAAATCTGTGGCAGCCCTCCTGCACAAGTTTTAAAATCAAAGTAAAATTTCATTATTACTGATTATTATATTCATGGTTTTATTAAATATTGCAATTTAAGCCCAAAGCTAATTAATGGCAACAAAAGAATACCTTTAAATTCCAGGCAAATGTATTTCGTATTTAAATTTCTAAACAAATTCCTTCTGGTGACTTGGAATTCCAGACTCTTATCCTGGCAGCTTATCCTGGGAACTTGGGTATACTCTTTGAAGACACTCTTTCAATGGAGAAACACATCGCAATTGTTTGTAGAACTGGTTGGGCATGTATGCCGCCTAGGAAAGCTTACGGCCAATCCCTGGAGGAAGCAGCAACAGAAAAGCTCGCCCACGCATTTAGTACCTCTAGAATTGACTTTGTTGTAATTAGCCTTCCCTGGGTCTTCCTGATAAGTTGATTCACCACCTTCAACGGCTACAAAATGCTACTACCCGTCTTTGTCTGTCATGCTAAGCGCTCTGAGCACATCACCACTTCTCTACAAATTGTACTGGCTCCCTTTCAACAAAGAATCAAATACAAGACACTCCTCCTTACTTTAAGTTGCCTTCATAACCATGGCACCTGATATCTATGTGAGGCAATATCTCGCTATAAGCCCAACACCTTACGGTCATTTCTCTAACTCTACTTGAGGTTCCACCACCTTCCAAGAACTGTCAGCTATGGTGTACGGACATTTGCAGCACATCTCCATCTCTGTTGGAATGATCTCCCAGAATCAATCCGCAAGCATTGATTCAATCGATCGCTTCAAGACATCAGTGAAAAACTTACCTCTTCAACCCCATTACACCATTGATAATCTGTGTTTAAAATTCTGCCTTTTAAAATGTGAACTTTTTCTGTGTCTATTTTGATATGTGTAGCTTCAAGGGTATTTTAAGACAAGATTTTTTTTTTTACTGCTGTACTACGAGGTTTTTATCACGTTTGTATCTGGCACTCGGAGGCTTTTTTGTAATTAGCGTCTTATAAATGTCTTATTATTACTTATATTAGCTTTTTTTCACAGATTTGTCCTAATTACCCTTTGTTGACATTCTGTGATGACTGCACTTTAATACACAGTGGCTCATACTACCACACAGTAACTTTCTTTCCGGTTTGGATAAATCATTCTTCACTTTCCTCCTCCTTCTTCCGGAAGAAGTTACATGATATTTCAGCATGTGCTGTTTTTGGCTACATTGTCTCAAAAACTGTCACCCTTTCTGAATTAATAGCATCAAGGTACAGTGGCTCACATAGCATACATACAGCTAAGCACTTGTTAAGGTCTTAGCGTATTTTAAATGAAATTCCGGACTGCAGCATGGTTTTACCAGAGGGTGTATTGAGTCCATCAAACAATGTACTAAATCTGCAGACTAGGGGTGAGTTACGGGTAGCCTCATGCGCTATTAACCAATGGGAGGCCGCCCTACTCAGCAAGCCCAAGTGGCAATTCACTTCCGTGTTGAAATGCACACCCGCTTGCCACGGTAAATAAATCTGAACATTCTGGCATAGAGTTTAGTTTGGGAAATTTTTCACCTCTATAAGGTCATATGATCCTACAAAAATCCATTCTTCACCACCAATAAAAACCCTGACTTTACACTCAGTTTAGCCGACAAACAAAGTGCTAGAACTTAAGGATTTTTTTTATCATGATCATGTAATGTGTTGTGGTCCTTAAACTTCTGTTTTTTATTTTTATCCCCTAGTACTCACAGGGGGTTTAATACAGTACAGTATAGCACATTACAATGCATTAAGGTATTGGTTCAAAACCCCTCTGAGTTTAAAGGGACATAATGGCATTAAAAAAAATTGACTGAATCACTTCCACAGTTTTGAAAACAATTTGGATGTTTACATTCTGTAAAACTGTAAAAACAGGAAGAGTTCAAGGGGGAGATGGCAGTTTGATGGCAATTTCTGGAACATGATGCTGACATTGCCAAGCATTTACCAAATTGACAGCCATGTTGTCATCAGCTTCACAGACCATTGCATGTATAAGTGGAATCCAAGCTAATCCATCTTTCACTGGCCAGATCAATATCTTACTACAAGCCTAAAAGTACCGTGTCCGAATCCCGGTCTGAATGCTTTGAATTGTGTCGCCCAAAAATTACTAGATACACTGTAAATTCTGTAAGGGAGTAAAACCACCTTTGCTTTTCTGTTCCAGAATTAGCAGGTGAGGATACCAATCCCCCATGGAACTCTTTGATTTTTACAGAATGTAAACATCCAAATTGTTTTCCAAACTCGGAAGTGATTTCAGTAAGGATTTATTATGTCAATTTTTTTAATGCCATAATGTCCCTTTAAGCTATGGGTAATTTTAATTAGCATTGGGTGTGCACGCTTCTATCTTTCCCAGGAAGATAACACCACATGTGCACTCTAAAGATTACCTTAAACCTAAATCTGTGGACAACCCAAGGGGAACCTCTTACTCAAATTATCATTAAATATTAATGTTTGATATGCCTGTAAATTTGTGGACGCCGCCCTTAAGTTCAATGACCCCAACGGACCTTTCACCTCTGTCATTAAACATCTTTATGACCCTCTACAAGGCATTTAGAACAATGCTGGTGAATACCCATGAACTGCTCTTGCTGATGCAGAGGTTATTTTGCATTTTCCACAAGGACCTCAAAATTTACACCAGATGCTTTGACCTCATATTCTTGAACGTTTGTGAAATTTTTTAGGCCAAGATGTGTCTTGTTTTTATTATGTAAGCTATCCTAAAAATATAATGATTGCATCTTTGCTGGCTGCCATATAAATTTTAATGACGTCAATCTGTCAATGCCTTCTATAAAGTTCTCAGTCTGTCTTGATGCATGCCAAACACTCCTGGGACTGTCGTTGTTCTTAATTGGACCTCTGTTAATAAAACACAAACACGCACAAAAACATGTTAATAATTTACTTAATGTGAAAATGATTGTTGACTAGGTGTTCATATCCAGACAAATTACAAAAGTTGTTCAGTTATAACATAATCTGAACTGCAGAAGAAGGGTTTTAGTAGAGAACTTTTCAGAGATAAACACAGATGGCAGAAGTTGGGTGGTGCAGATGAGATATGGTATAGGTGGCATGGTTGTGTGGTACGAGAAAGCATTGATTTCAGCGAAGAATTGGCCAGTGGGGGTGTTTGTAAGGGGGCGGTCCAAGGTGAAGGAGGGCAAACGTTAGCAGAAACTATTGATCTTGGTTTTGGGCCAAGTAGTTTTGTTCTGCTTTGTTGATTCTATCACACCCCGCCCGCCCTTTTACCCAGCACCAAATGCCATTCTCTCACAATTTAATATGTTTTGTTGCCCAGACTTGATTCCCAACTTGTGTTGGAGCTAAACTACCACCATTATACTTTAGTGATAATTGATATTACAAAAGATTGTGAATGTTCTCAAAGTTTTTCAGTAATCCTCAAGCAGAGTTTTATGCTGTTGTGATGCGAGGTAGATCCAGTACCTCATTAGACCGGGGGGAAAAGCGGATTTAAAACTTTGGTTTAGCCACCTACCACTCAAATTCTTATATGAACATTTACAGGACATGTAGTTTTGATTTCACATGAAATTATTTAAAAAAAGAAAAAACCTAAAAAATTTTAAATTTCTGAAATTACCACTTATTATTTCACCATTCACAACAATCAAAAACCAACACCAGTTATCTTTAACTTAGTCTCTAGTTAATTTCATTCAAAAGTCAAATGACAGATTAAAGCACTCTCAGTGATTTGCTAAAGAAGGAAAATCGAAAAAATCATCAAAAATCAGATGTTTGCATGTTTGTAACAAGTACACGGATCTTAACACCCTGCTAATGATAAGACCAAAAGCAACCTAATAAGGACCAAAATTTAGAAAAATTTTGTTCTTACTGTATAACCGTATCTTGGAACACGGCCCCTTTCTATCAATTGTCAGTGGGAAACATAACTTTAGAATTCACAGAATTATCCTTCACTTTTAGCTCTTCTGAAACTTTAAAAACATTGATATTCTATAAATCACTGATAGTGTCTTTTAACCTGAGAAGAGTCATACCACAAGATCCACCAATTGCATAACAACAAAACTTTGTTGGCTTTTCCCTTTCTTTTCTGTTTATTACATAAGAATTTCCAAACAATGTACTCAGTTAATGTCTTACCATACATCGTCTCACCACTGTCTTCGTCATTTCATGGCAATGTGATTCTTAGGGTTGGCTGTCCTCGACAGCCTCAGCCAGCTCACTCATCACCAGCTGCTAACTGTGCTACCCCTACAGGAAAAGAAGAGGAGGTTTTAGTATTTAATGACACAACCAACAATCTGTGTTATATAGTGTTACAATGATACCTTTTTCAAATTTCATATTACTATTTATACGCTTTTACATCATATACAAGTTTAGGGAAGAAAGGACAGTTTTAGAAGCAGGAGGCTACCAGAGTTACCCGGAAAACCTCCAAGGCCCAGTAGGGATTGGAAAAACCAAACACACATGAAATAGCAGGTTGGACAGAGGTTCCAACCTGTGACCCAGCGGTGCCTACAGGAAAAAGAGGAGAGCACAGCTGTTTGAAACGTCTCACTTAATTGGACAAAACCAGATAAAGAAACATTAGTACAAGAGCAACAAAGTTTGACAAAAGATTGGATCATTTACTTCATTAATAGGCTACATCCTGTGCCAATTTTATGAAATGCAGTGCTACCATTCTCTTCGAATTTAGATTACACATATTCTATGGATGTTGAAACAATAGAGGGCAATATAAAAATCTCAAAAATCTATAAAAAAAAGTGCCTAAAATATGACCTTTGAAATAGCTATATAGTACTTGGTCTTCTGAGACAACTTTTTTTTGTTGGCCTTACCACAAAAAAAAAGAGGCTTATCCTTCTTAAGTTGGGTTTGTCTTCCTCTGCCTCTGCTGCCATCACTTGGGCTCTTTGCTCCAGTAGCTCATGTAATCCATACCAGCACCAGTCAGGTCAGAGGCTGAAATGGAATTTAAGAAATTAATATAGGAAAATACAGAACATGATTAAGTCTGTGTACCGATACATTATTGAGGAGAATATCACAGTTAGCTTTGAAGTAAAGTTGCAACATTTATTTCTAGGATTTTCAACACTCTTTTAAATTTGAATTTGCCATAAAACAATTCATTTATTCTGTTTTTCAGAACAATTTCCCTTTATTAATAATCAGTGAGACCATACTTTTTCCCAAGTATAGCTTATGGATTTCATAATTGGGTAAGACCCCCACCCCCCCAAAAAAAAAAAAATGTATGCTTGGTCCGCTGCCAACTGACCCTGTTTGAATATTGGGAAAAAGCTTTTAGCTATAATAGAATACTAACCCTAAAGTTCAAATTAAATTTTTTTTTCTTTCGAATTTTACAATTTTAAAATTACACCAAACAGCACTTCAACGTCAAAATTGTGTCTTTAAAAAAAAATAATAAAACTTGAGTTTTCTAAAATTTGTTAGAGACAAAGTTAAAATTCTTGGCTATGATTAAAAAAAAATAAAAAGGTTTTTAAATTAACCAACCTTATCCCAATCAAACTAAGACTAACTGTTGCTGAAGGTTGCTTTGATGCAGCAACATCTGTGCAGAAATGAAGTTAACTGCAGAATGGTAAATAAACCAAACATGCAATAATGGTGACAAATTCTCAGACTTATTTGTCCATTGTTTCCTTAACAATTACATCCCCTTCCACCAACCAAGAACACATACAGCACATCAAAAACACACATTATTGCTACCAAAAATTGGGTGTGTGGTGCAGGGAATGCAATTAAAATGACAAAGTACCCCAGCAATATTGGCCAAGATTATAATTACAACATGCAGTCAATAGATCCTTCCAGTGATTTATCTCAGAACACAAGAATATGTCTAAAAACTCATCTGGGTATTGTATGTGGCCTGTACACTGCGTTTGATTCTCATGCTCATGCAACATGCAGTCAATAGATCCTTCCAGTGATTTATCTCAGAACACAAGAATATGTCTAAAAACTCATCTGGGTATTGTATGTGGCCTGTACAATGCGTTTGATTCTCATGCTCATGCAACATGCAGTCAATAGATCCTTCCAGTGATTTATCTCAGAACACAAGAATATGTCTAAAAACTCATCTGGGTATTGTATGTGGCCTGTACACTGCGTTTGATTCTCATGCTCATGCAACATGCAGTCAATAGATCCTTCCAGTGATTTATCTCAGAACACAAGAATGTGTCTAAAAACTCATCTGGGTATTGTATGTGGCCTGTACAATGCGTTTGATTCTCATGCTCATGCAACATGCAATCAATAGATCCTTCCAGTGATTTATCTCAGAACACAAGAATATGTCTAAAAACTCATCTGGGTATTGTATGTGGCCTGTACAATGCGTTTGATTCTCATGCTCATGCAACATGCAATCAATAGATCCTTCCAGTGATTTATCTCAGAACACAAGAATATGTCTAAAAACTCATCTGGGTATTGTATGTGGCCTGTACAATGCGTTTGATTCTCATGCTCATGCAACATGCAGTCAATAGATCCTTCCAGTGATTTATCTCAGAACACAAGAATATGTCTAAAAACTCATCTGGGTATTGTATGTGGCCTGTACACTGCGTTTGATTCTCAGCTCATGC
Organism: Ophioderma brevispina; assembly: GCA_023653785.1. Classification (NCBI taxonomy): domain Eukaryota; kingdom Metazoa; phylum Echinodermata; class Ophiuroidea; order Amphilepidida; family Ophiodermatidae; genus Ophioderma; species Ophioderma brevispina. The sequence continues at coordinate 33,133 of JAMKCH010038323.1, read as the reverse complement.
AACATGCAGTCAATAGATCCTTCCAGTGATTTATCTCAGAACACAAGAATATGTCTAAAAACTCATCTGGGTATTGTATGTGGCCTGTACAATGCGTTTGATTCTCATGCTCATGCAGTCAATAGATCCTTCCAGTGATTTATCTCAGAACACAAGAATATGTCTAAAAACTCATCTGGGTATTGTATGTGGCCTGTACAATGCGTTTGATTCTCATGCTCATGCAGTCAATAGATCCTTCCAGTGATTTATCTCAGAACACAAGAATATGTCTAAAAACTCATCTGGGTATTGTATGTGGCCTGTACAATGCGTTTGATTCTCATGCTCATGCAACATGCAGTCAATAGATCCTTCCAGTGATTTATCTCAGAACACAAGAATATGTCTAAAAACTCATCTGGGTATTGTATGTGGCCTGTACAATGCGTTTGATTCTCATGCTCATGCAACATGCAGTCAATAGATCCTTCCAGTGATTTATCTCAGAACACAAGAATGTGTCTAAAAACTCATCTGGGTATTGTATGTGGCCTGTACACTGCGTTTGATTCTCATGCTCATGCAACATGCAGTCAATAGAGCTTCCAGTGATTTATCTCAGAACACAAGAATATGTCTAAAAACTCATCTGGGTATTGTATGTGGCCTGTACACTGCGTTTGATTCTCAGCTCATGCAACATGCAATCAATAGATCCTTCCAGTGATTTATCTCAGAACACAAGAATATGTCTAAAAACTCATCTGGGTATTGTATGTGGCCTGTACACTGCGTTTGATTCTCATGCTCATGCAACATGCAATCAATAGATCCTTCTAGTGATATATACCTGAACACGAAACTATGGCTGAAAGACTTACCTGGGTATTGTATGTGGCCTGTACACTGCGTTTGATTCTCAGCATTTCCCTCATAGTGTCCTCGTTTGCCATGCTTAATTTCAAATTCCTTCCACGTCGCCAAAATTTAGCCGTTACCTGGATTGAGAGAAAAAATATTGCACTTAGATTGGGAGTGTTATTCATAATCATAATAATCTGAATCAATGAGATTTATAGAGCGCCTTTTACAATGTAGGCAAAGCGGCTTACAAAAAGAAAAAGAATGAAAAAAACTATAAAAGGGAAGAGTGTAAAACTTGATCATTTTCATACTCCTCAATAACAGAAAAAGATCCCCCACGCATGTACGGACATGCGCACGTGCATGAAACACGCACCACTAGTAAATACTTGCAACTGTGGACCTAAATCACACTTTATCCAGTAATATCTAAACAAGGACCTAATAGATTTGAATTGATCACCTGACGGTGGACCTCCTTGCCACTTTACGGCAGACTGAAGAGATGTGACCCTACACTTGCCAATGCAGACGTAATTTTAAATGCACCTTTATGCTTTGGTTTGTGTCCACGGTCATGTGGAGTAAATATCCCGGTTTTATCCCCGTTATGTGAGTATAATCCTGGCTTGTGTGTGGGGGGAGGGAGGGGGTGGGTTGGGTGTGTGTGGTGGGTGGTTGTCCATGTTGACAGTTTTATAACACACATGCATGCGACGTCACACACACACACACAAACACACACTCACATGAAACACTATGTCAAATTTTCAGACATTTTACTTTAAAAAACTGTAGTTGCAATTAATTAAAAATTTCGTCCTTAATTTGACAGTCAATATCATCACCAATGCAATACTTCTTTTCCTCCCTTAAAATCCATCAATTCCAATTTTCCTGTATTTAACAACCTACCCTAGGATCACACATCTGTGAACAGTGGGAATATATAGCTCTAGCTCTGTCGATTTCACCAAGTTTACGCTCTAGGTCGGCAAAACGGATGCACATCTCCCTGGATTGCTCATCGTTCAGTAATTCGATGGATTGCTCATAGATGGCTCGTGTATGCGTGACACCATAGACCTCTGCCGCTCTCTTGATGTAGATGTTGAACACCTGTGTACGAGGAATCAATGTGGACAGAATTAAACTTGAAACTCATTCTCATGTTGCTAAAATGTTTAGTTTATGTCACTGCTGTACCATACATTCAAGTTGGAAGTACTGTTAAACAAATATGAATGCAAAAATCATTCATAAATATGTGAAGATTTTGCACTATGAATTATGTTTTTTACATTAAAAAAATTTCATATTCATGGCCGAAAGGACTTTATTTCACATTGCTTTAACAATCATGTTACAAAATGACCTTTTTAAAAATATTACATTTTGGGTTTCACAGAGATGGAATATTTGGTCTGGAGAAAAAAATGTTATATGATAATTACAACAACTGCTTAATCGGTGCCTCATCAGTTAAGGTGCATTATTCAACCAATTTGACATTTTTAATGCCTCCTCCATCCAAAAGGAATTCTAATTTGTTTAAAAATCATACAACATGGAACCTCCCAACATATTCACATTTAAGAAGAACCATCATGATCTCAATACATTCTACTTGCCTCATGTTTGTTCTTACTGTATTATCATTAGTTCCCTGTTTTTTTTCTAACTACAAATACCCTGGAATTCCTTGCTAAACAATGCAGATGTTACCATACCTTACCTAACAGTAGCCCCAAACACAGGTTTATGTAATGCTACTCCGTATTGAATACCACTGTACCCTTACCTCGTATTGCTCTTCAGGCAGTACACCTTTTGTTGCTCTGTCGTACACTGCCATAGCATGTCTTGACAGACCATAGTTCTCTTCTAATTTGGCAATAAAGAAGGTAGATAGCTGTGAAGAGAAAGCATGAACACAAAAGCATTTCATCAGATGATTACTGTGAAAGTTCAACAAGGGTTTTGAGGATTGTGGAAATTGATCAACTCAATCCCTGATTCAGAACATCTAACAGTTAGTTTAAATGATTTGAATAAAAGTAGCTTTTTAGGGCACTTTGGAGGAATTGGAATGATAGGCCAGGGTATACCAATGTACATCCTCTATAAGACTTTCTAGTGTTCCCATAATTTTGGCCTATTTACCATATTAATGCAGATACTTCACAATGAAAAGAATAACTCAAATGTCTTTAATGAATGTCTCAGGTTTTGACTCAATATTGCATTTTTATTCAAAAACACGTGTACAAGCAATATACAACACTTTTAAAAAACAGCAGGTATGAGAAAAGCACACAAAAATACAAAATTTTCTCAAAATGGCCACCCTTGTCTCTTGAAGTGTTAAATTCAAGGTAAGTAATATGCTAAACAGGATAGCTACATCTTTCCAATTTTAACAAATCACAGCATCTTTGAAATGTATGTTTTAAAGATACTTACCTTTGGCAAATTTCTTTGGGCAGCCATCTAAGCACTGTTCAAACAGGTCTCTTGCTCTTTCTAACTTCTTACCACCCTGCAAGTTTAATAGGCATGTAGTGTTATAGTAGATTCTTACAAAAGTGAACTCTTATGCCTGGGTGGGCAATGATGATTGGACAAAAGTGAATGTGCAACTTTCTGGTGTACAGTTGCTTCTAGTTGAAGGCATCATTTTTTTTCACTGCTTGGGTACTTCATTGTGTATCAAGGGGGCACCTTGGAGTTGCGCTAAGAGTACACATATTTTACACATAGATTACACATAGAGTACACATAGTTTACACATGCTGCACAATACCATGAGAACCAATTGGGTTGAAAGTTTGTTGCAGAAATGCATTAATCTGTTTTGTTTATAGCAGGGGTGTCCAACCTGCGGCCCGCTAAGAGCATAAATATCTTAAATAGATTTAAAACAAATATGTCATTGAATTAGTTCAATTTCCTCAATCTGAAACCAAACTTTTTAACATTGTTGGAAAATTAGTCCAATTTCATCAATCTGAAACCAAAATTTCTGAAAATTGTGTTAATTCGCAATAGTTGTGGATTCAACCAATGCGGCCCCTGTGACAAAAAGGTTGGACACCCCTGGTTTATAGCTATAAATACTTACATATCTGTTGATGAATTTTGTGAGGTATGTATTCCAGATGTCATAGACGTTGGGCCACTTAAAGAGTGCGATGCCTTTCTCGTAGGCCTGTTGGAATCAAGACATGAAGTTGGGTTTATCAAGCCCATTTAAGAGTACTCTGTACAGTATGTTAAACATACATAGTATATAATGTGATGTAATATAGTAATATAATGCAATATAACATAGTTTAATGTAATATAATGTAATGCAAAGTGATACATGATATGCAATGTAATGTTATGTCATATAATGTGTATATATTAAATGTCAAGTTTTATCATATCAAGTAAAGTCATGTCATGTCATGTCGTATCAAGTAGTGTGGTGCATTTTAGTACTGTTCCTATGGCACTTGTTTGGTCATGGTTATTTTTCCATTTAGATGTCAATATATCAGATTTAACACAAAAAAATAAGACAAGAAAATGATGTTCCATCTGTTTGAATTTACAATAATTTTGAAATGGTTTCCTTTTTTAAACTGGTAAAAGATACCACTCTTAAAATTGTCAATCATGTCATATCAAGTGAATGAGGCTTTTGTTCTAAAGTTTTATTTTTACAATAATTGAGAACTTACCTTAAATCCTTCTTCAAAATATTTATGTTCTTCAAGAAACATGCCAAAGTTGATGATGATCTGTGGTGTGGCTATTCTTAGGTCTATTATTCTGTCATATACGGCTTTGGTGGTCTAGTAATATAATAGTAGTTAAAATAAGTTAAAATAATTAGGAATAATGGCATTCTAGGCCTAGAAATAAGAACTTGAAATGCATGTCTCTTGTACAAGAATTCCTTGTTTTGGAATATTCTTATCTGAATGGAATCTAGCCCATCACACAGAAACAAACACATACATACACATGCACACACACACCACAGCTGTTTGAAGTCTCATTTATTCTGAGAAAACCAGAATAAAACCAAAAATATCAACAGCGACACACTTTTGACAACTAATTTGGTTTATTTATACCACTGACTTCATCCTGTGTAAATTTGACAAAATTTCATTGCGGGCAAATATGATTTTTCTTAAAAATCTATTTTAACACATCTCTCTATGGGAAATGGAAATGGGAGAGGGCGCTATAACATAGAAATCATGATCTTTGTAGGCCTATATGGCAAGATTCCAGCAATGGATTTTTCTGATTTTTGCAGAGGTAATAGCTCTTACATGCCCCAACTTATATCAGTTGTCAAAAATGTGTCGGCACTGCTTAAAATTGTTCTAAAAATAAAAGAGAGGATTTGCGTGGGGTAAAAGAGAGGATTTGCGTGGGGTCAAACAGCTGTAACACACACACACACATACATACACATTCACACACATATGTACACACACACACACACACACACACGTCAGCATAATACATAATTTTGCCAACCTTCAGCATTACCAACCCCCCCACACAACCATGATACATCTTACAAATACATACACCCTCAAATTTCACATACATCGACTAGCATGTACTTGCCTTTAATTGAAATAAACACTTAAAATAAATTCCACACATTCCTACTCAAAATGTACACATAAACATCCTTATATACACACAAATACACCTTTAACAGAAACACATGAATGTGTATTCTTAAAATACACATGCACACACCCATGAAATATACACACACGCTGAATGTATACACAAACATGCCTTCTAGATATTCACACACATACACACAGTTTTCAACTTGTTTTTGCATTCACAAGCACAAGTCACAGGCACACTGTGCATGGCATAAGAATTGGCAAATGCTATTACTTTTTAATAATCAAGTTTTACCTTGTAGGTTCCTAGACTTTCTTCCAAATCAGCATACATTGACCACACCTTTAAACACTTGTATAATCTATTCTGTACAGGTTCACTCTGCAAAAGAAAAGAATGGTTGGAAGAAAATTATACCACTTTAAGTCATTTCATAAAGTTCACATTAATTAAATTGATTTGAGATTGAATAAATGAACTGAACTCTCCTCCAATTAAATGGCTCAGAAAAAAAAATGATGCAATTTCTTGAACATTAAGAACAGTGGTTTGGTCTAAAAATGTTGTACTCAATCAAGTTTCTGGAGTGATATCAATTGTTTTAAACATGGAAGCATGTTTAAGTTCATAAAACATAAATCGGCAGCAAAGAGACGCAAGTGAAATTTAAACATTTCTTTAAATATGGGGAGTTCAGAGAGTTGGGATCAAAGGTCATTAAGGGTCAAATGGGGTCACACTCTCTCTAACCCTCTTTTTTACGCTTCCCTCCTTTCTGCCCTTTCCTCCTTACATTTCATTCACAACTGATGACATTTGTTTAGAATGACTGACGGGTGTCGGTCACGATTACTCAACATTTGGAGTCCGGGGTTAAAGGGTTCACTCACTCTAACCTTCTTCTTTGTGGATTTTCTTAAACTTAATGTTTCACAGACCATTTACCCTACCATAAAAGAACCACAAGAAGATTCCAATTTAAATCAACAGCTTTTACTTTAAATCCAAAATTGAGTACTTAAACAAATCTTAGCCAAATAGCTCCACTAAGATTTGAACCAAGAACCTTCTAACTCACACTCTTCTCTAAAATGTTTTAAAGTTTATGAACTCACCTTATCAAAATATGCCACTTTACGTGCAGGAGCAGCTGTTGCTCTCCTCATTAATGCTAAAGCTTGGTCATAATTCCTGAGAATAAATAAAAAAGTACATTGAGTGGGCAATATTATAGGACAAAAGCAAAACACAATTTTGAAGCATAACTAGTTTCCCCTACTACTTCCTTAAATAGGTCCAGCAAAAGGAATTACCTTATTGATTGTAATAAACGTTCTGGGTATGTGAAATTTTTCATAAGGGGGGATTTACTATATGTCATTTGTTCAGCTAAATTTCCACTGCAAACATATAGCAAGCACTGTCCGAGTGCAGCCTAAAGACCAAGGTGCTCCATACATAAAAAGATCAATGTTTGAACAAGCGCAACATTGACAATGGCTGCATCCACGGCTGTTTGAAAATAGCATAACTTTAGAATTTTATTTTGAGCAATCTAATTATTAAAATGAAATTAGTGGATTCCGGCATTTTTTAAAAATTCTGCAAGTTGAGTTGTACAGAAAATCCAAACTCCATGTATTCCCTACCCACCCCTATTGGTTATATTAATAAATATATTTACATACTCATGTCTCAGTTCCATTTCTGCCCATTCACACCACACACTAGCCAAGTCCTCAACCTTGATGTACGCCACATTGGTTCCTTTCTGGAAGATCACCCGTGCCTGTAATTGAGATCACATCAAATTAGGAAATTACTTTTGGGACTTTTTGGCAACATTTTAACAGCTTTTTGTGCAGTGAATTACAAGACCAGGTAATGTCTTCTGTATTTTCAATGCATTGAATTAGGGTTGAAATTAGATAGTGACTTTTGCCTAGTGTAAACGAGGTTCTTAGTTATAATGCTTATCCCATTACCCTTATGTTAACCTCAACCCATGATCTACTTTTGTCCTGCCTTGAAGGGGGAAAATAGAAATTTCTGCCATTGGAGAAGAAAAGGAAACTGCAAGCAGTAGTGTTTCAGTTATGATAGCCTTTGTTCAAACTCAGTTCACTAATATATTATCCCGAATTGATTGACCATTTCAGAATGATAGTAACAAATTGTTGCTGTCATTTTGAAATGGTTAATTAATCAATCATTCAGAAATATGAATAAATCCAATATTCTTACCTCTTCAATTTGGCTGTGCGATTCATAATATTTGGCAAATTCCACCCAAATGGTGTGTAGTTTCCCTGTAGCTAATGCTGGTTCTATGGTCTGCACTGCTTCTGTGTAGGTATTTATAATCTTGGATGAAGCAGAAAAATACAATCAACAATGACTGAAATTCAGACCAAGATACACATTTTACATATTGAAATTAAAATCTATAGAGACTTTAATCTATTAATTACTGTGTGGTTCTTTGTTTTGTTTTCAACAGCTCAGCAGCAATTTGAATGTTTTAGTACATGTGATAACTTGACCACCTCATGACTTATGACAGCTTACTTCTGTCATTACAAATAGATGAGGATGTCATCTTGACTTTAAGTGAATAACCATTAACTTCTGCAAAAGCCGCAAGTACACATTTTTCAACAATAACCTCATGTGACTGCTACATGACCTTTGACCTAAAATCCAGACACCTCCAGAGAGTATAGAATTTAAATGGAATAGCCCACTGGGTAACTACATTTGAAATACAAACCTCTTCTGTCAAAGATTTAGGTGAAATCTAGAGGGGAGTATGGAATCAAGTAGAATATTCAAAAACACATTAATGTTTTTAAATCATCTAACTGAAAGCCTGTCTGATTTCCTTTCCAATTGTGACTGCTGAACTCTGAAAAGTATATGATGTTTAATCTGAGAAGTGAAATGGCCCCCAAAATTACATTTTAGCCACCCCTAAAGAGGAATTGGACTAGACCCCAGTGATCCCAGGTCACACCCTGTCATCCATTACTCTTCCCCAATGCCGTTTGGCCCATAGCCCACACGGACGCCACACATCCCAACATGCTGTGGGGCGGGCTGGAAGCGGGGGAGGAAATAGGGGAAGTCAACATGCGAAGGAAATCGGTTCAGTTAGATGATTTATAAAATAATGTGTTTTGTGAATAAATCATTCACTGAACTGATTCCTTTAACCCAATGTTGACTGAAATATATTGATAACCCACGTTGAATGAATAATTTCAATCAAAACCACCAGGACAGCACCAATCAGTCGGATGGGGGTTGGAGCATGATATCTCAGAGAGAGAGGCGATAGGGGATCAGTCAAAGGCTGAATCAAAACCGCCCAGAGCACAAAACCACAACATGGATCTAGATTCCAAAAGTCAGGAGCAATAACTCACCTAGACAGTGTAGTACACCAGGGTGGTAAAAGGACCTCAGACTTTATGTGTTTAAATGACCTAGCCAGAAGTTTTTTTGGAGAGGAGCCAGAGCCGAGAAACACGCAGAGAAGAAAAACCAAGCCTAAGGAATAGGGGGAGTGCCCGACGTAGGACTTGGACAAAAAGGGCCAGAAGCACTCAGCGGCAGAGGCAGAGGAACCAAGCTTCACAGCCTTGCAAACAAAAGAGGCTACGAGGGGGAGCCCAGAGAAAGCGAAGGCGGACCCGCGTAAAGACGCGGGCAAAGAAGACCTAAACCAAAAAAAACAAGAGGAGCGGGCCCCCTAGTGAGGGGGTGTTGTCTGCTCAGAATACCATGAACCCAACGGGGAGAGGCCGGGTGGGGTGAATAAAAGTGGAGGAGGAGAATGAAGGAGAAGGGTAAAGGCCCCAGCCCCGAAGAGGCCTGAGAGATAAGTCCGACCCCGACCCGGAGGAAGACGAAGAAGCACAAGGAAGAAGGAAATCTCGAGCTAATCCAGCCTGGAAAGGGACCCGAAAGACTAATAAAGGCGAGGGCTAGAGTGACGCCGCACCCAAAGGATAAGATAATGGGGGCTGCGCCAGAGGGATCGCCGATAAACACAGATCCCAAGAGGGAGCTAGCTTTCGGGTGGTCAGGAAACGATGCCTTACAGGAGGTCAAGGAACGAGCAACGTCACCGAAGGACGACCCAAACAACCTAAACTGTGGGAGGCTGAGCTAGTCGATCGAAAGATTACGAACAACGGACGCTCGGGAGGAAGCTAACAAGCCTCAAAAAAACAAGAGAAAAGTCCCACCTCAGGCTGTACAGCCAGGAGAGGGAGGGACGATTCAGGCCCGACTCGGAGGTAGACAGAACCACCGAGGAAAGAAAACGAGGCAACCTCCGCAAAATCGGGAGACGCCGGCAGCAAGGCACCAAGAAAACCGCGGCAAACCGAAAGAGCAGTCAAAGGATAGAGTAATAATAACTAGCACTCCTCCAGATTGGGCCAGCGTCAATCTGGCCCAAAAGGTAGACAGAGGGGGTAAACCACCGAGACGTCTACCAGAGGGGAGAAGAACCCAGAGGTTAGTCTGCAGAAACACGAGCGAGCCCGACAGGCGGACCGAGCCGAGAGCTCACTAATGCTCGGCGTAAGCCCGAGCAGAAAGCCCAAAACCAGCTGGCGACGTGTCAGCAGAACGCGGGTGAACAAAGTAGTAGCGAAGGACAGGAATGACCTAACATGCGAAACTTCTGGACCAAACGAAAAAACGGTATCGAGGAGGCAAACAAGATGCCACTTAGCCGAACACCGCACGGGCAAAAGGATAAGGATGCACCCCAAAAAAGAGGTCCGTGGACAGACAGCGGCTTCGACACAAAATCTCCTGAGGAGAAGAAATTGAAGAGAGCCACCGGAGAGGTGCTACCCGAACGGGCGAGATACGAATAAGGATCACCAACGGCTCGAGAAAAACGAAAGAGAAAAGGGAGTAGAGTAATAGTAGTAATCAACTCGACAACCAAACTCGAGCCGTCAGACATGGAAAGAAGGAATGACTCACAACGGGGGTTTACGCCACGAGACTTCCCGCCCGGGGAGCGGAGGGAGAAGCTCCCAAACGACTAAAAAGATCAAGTCACAGCCTCAAAGAGGGGATAAAAAGTTCCCCAGTCGGAAGTGGGAGAACCAACCATGTCAAGAGCTCCCAGGGTCGTAAAGACAGGAGCCAGAGCAACTCTGCCGAACGTGCCCCAAGGACCCCGAGGGTACTAAGGGGTAAGGAAAGCACAAGATAAGGCACGGCGGGAAGACACGACCAATGCACTGCCAGAAACAACTGAGAAAAGCCGCCAGTGAAGGCGATTTCGGAGAGGAACCACCAAACAAGGGAATACCCCGTCGCGGGGAAATCCCTCTAGGCACGGCAGCCAGTTTGAGACAGAAGGCCGAGGCAAGGAAACACCGCAAGTGAAGAGACGAACAAAGGAGCCTGAAAACCGATGGAGAGGAGGGGGGAAACCCCTAAGACAGACCCCCACGAATCGGGAGCACACCCCACCCCGGGCCTGAAGCCAGGGAACCGCGTTAGGCCCGGACGCGCCCCAACGCCAGGCCCGGACGAGGCCCAACTCTAAGCCCGTACGACGAGCCTCAAAGAGGGGCATCGTCGACGCTAAGCCCGTACGGGACGAGCCCCAAAGAGGGCATCGTCGAGCCGACCCAAAAACCGTGTCGCAGTTTCCCCCCGAGGGACGACAGCGGACCCAGGTAGGTTCAGCTGGGAGCCAAAGGAAATGTGCGAGAGCTGCCAAAGCCAGCCCCTAACTCCTGAACAAAGCTGGAGAGAAGGGATCCCACGGTCAAGACAACCGACCCAACAGCAGGCGGGGTCCAGGCGAAGGCGAAAAGACCTCTAGGGCTAGGAGTTAGGCCGGGGAGCACAGTAAGGTTAGGCAACAGACCAAACCACCAGGCGCGCAGGAAGAACAGAGCCCAGATGGGGGCGAGGGATCCACCTGGGGGGAAAGCCCAGCCTAATGAGGGAACACGAGCTCAGCGTTCAAGAATCTGACTTGACCAAGCGTCCGATGACCGGCAAGAGCAGGCTCGCCCAGAGGGCACTCAGCCGGCATGTAGGCCGAGAGGGTCTCGCGCCCGCACAAAAAGTGAGGGACCAAGGGGGCAAGGAGGACGAACAGCCAAGGCGCAATGATCAGGTCCCCATACGGGGTGTAAAGCCAAGGGAGAAGGACATAGGCCCCCTACCCCAGGCCTGAGACGGCCCAGTGAAGCCCCTGGAGGGGGCACGCCAGACCAGCATAGGTCTAGGGCATCATTAAACCCCGAAGGGGGCCAAAGGTAATACACCAAGCAGAAGGGCATTCAGCCCTAGCCAGGCCAGCCGACAAGGGCCCAACCAAGCTGCGGGGGAAGAAAGCACCAGGGCAAGCTACCCGCATGGAGATGAGGGTCTAAGTCGAGAGCAAAAGCTAGACGATGAATGAATGAAAGCCCCCAAGCCTAGCCAAGGCGAAGTCAAAAGACTGCAAGGCTATATGGCAACGGACCTCCCAGGAAGTCAGGGCAAAGACCCAAAGACCAGCATAAAGCCAAGGCTAGAGAAATGGTCTAGACCCCAAGGGGGAAAAGAGACAACCAGACGGCAACTGTCACTAGGCCCCGACTCGGAGGAAGCCGGCGCTAGCCCCGCTGATCCACAGGAGGGGAGCAGCGAATCTGCATCATAGCAAGGGTCCAAGCTCCCCAAGGGGGACAGCGGACCAGGCTATGTAGCAGTAAGCCTAACAGCCAGAGGCTAAGAGCCAGGACTAGCCAAGGGCCTAAATGGCACCAGCGCCCTAAACTGGCAGGGACCAGAGGCCTCAAGTCCCGATGGTGCACACGGAACGGGGCCGGACTAGCACCACGAAGGAGCTAGGTACCGGGGCAGCAAACAGTCAGCCGCAAACGAAGAGCAGCGAGGAAGCGACGGCCGAACCAAGTGAAAGCCATGGGAGCGGGAGAAGCAAAGGTGCATAAAGGCTAAGGTCTGGATCTCGAGAAGCTGCAAGCTATTAGCACGGCAGGACCTGCGCCCCTTGCCAGGCCGAGGCGGGCGAGGCCCACCACGGGCAGGGCAGGAGCATCCCCGTAGGGGACCCTGCAAGCCGAAGCTAGAGCAACGTAAGAGGAATGGACGCGGTACCCAGGGACTACACAAGGCTGAGAGGGCTTTCACGACAGGGCAAGGCGAATGCAGCAAGGGGTGAGCCACTCAAGCTAGGCCGCCCCACCCCGTAGGGGAGCCCCGCCAAATGAAGCCAGACTTGAGTAGACCCAAGAGAACCCTGAGACCTACGGCATCACTTGAAGGATGCCCAGAGCCCAAGCGGCGCGACATCCCCACAAGGAGGACAGGTCGCGGCGCCGAGAGTTGAATGTGAAAGTCAACACCAGGGGAAGGTGGACAAACAACACCCGAGCAACAGCCCCGAAGAGGAGACCAGATCTGTTGGTTAAGCCCAGAAATCCACACCAAACGACGGCGGATAAACGGCCACCCGGAAGGAAATAAACGCCGAGTGAAGCGGTAACACATAACAACGGCCACCATGCAGCGCACCCCTACGGGAGTGGAGACGCGGTCAAATAGAGGATGAATGGATCCAATTCACCCAAGCCCACACACTCCGAGAAGGTGAGACGCTATAAAAGGGAGTAGTACTCCAAGCCCGAAGGCGGGGAGGGCAGCCCCCCAAAGTCCCGGAGCCACCAGCTATACAACCCGCGAAGAGAGACTCATAGCGACAGAGGCCAAGCACGGGCACGCGGCGCGCCCCGAAAGGGCATGCCGCAGCCTGCACTGAGGCCCCCATGGAGGCAAGCCCCGACGGCTACCCCACGAGGGCGTCGAAACGGAAACACCCAAGGGGGTGTGTACCGCTTAACAGCGAACCGTAGCGGGAAACTAGGCGCTGTACAACTCGCACCAGTAACCGAACACGGAACCCCCCGAGTGAGCGGCCAAAGCCCGGCGAGGGCGCTGCGCGCCCACCTAGCCCGTGAAGTCCTGGTGAAGCATGCAGCCGGAGCCAGACTAACCCGGGGGGGCTAGCAGGCTAGCCATGAGGCAGTAACGGCGAAAACGCGAAGAACGCGAACAGGAGGATAGCGAAGAGTTAAACCACTTACTACCGTGTCTCCCCTCATTTTCCTTGTACTTCCTTCTTCTCAGTCGCCATGTTTCGGGTTTTCCTTTCTCATTCTCCTCTCCAATACTATCAGTATATCAGCGAAACAGTAACACGATGTGAGCGTGGGGCCAAAATTGGCGATAGCGCCGCGGCGCCCCACCTTAGGCCCGCGAGGCCTGGTTGATGACGCATGCAGCCACGAGCCCTTGATCGACACAGCGTGACTAGCGAGCTAACCATGCGGGGAGCAGTGAAGCATAATAGACCAACCAGCGGCGCCCCGAAGCGGGCGCCGAGGAGGAAAACCACCGCAGGGCTGGACGAATCAGGCCCCGAGAACGGTACCACGGCAGCGCGGGTGCAGAGTCGAGGACTCCTAAAACAAAGGAGGCTGACGATGAAGGGCTGTTTCAGGGTGAAGCTTTTTGTATTGTAAGGTAATAGGATGGATCGGCCCGAGAGAACCAGGGCGTCACCATAGCCAAAACACGCTACCGGACGGACTGCAGCCGGCTAATCCCACAGGGAAAGGCAGAGCAGACACGCAGCCTGCCACACCATAAAGCAACGAGCTAAATCAGGCGAGCCAGCGCAGGCAGCGTGCTAGCCAGGCTAGCCCCCCCCGAGGGAGCCTGCCGACTAGCACGCTAGGAGCCACCGAGGTGCTATCCGGGGATGTCTGCACCGCCAAAATCCCCAGGGAAAAGGCAGAGCAGACGCCGCTAGAATAGAACGGAGAAGAAAATGAGGGCTCGAACAAGGAGGAATAGCCACGGAACGGTGTAGCGAGGTAGACGGGCCGAACTCCCGAGGGAGAAACGCCCTCCTCATCTAAAAGTCATTGAAGTAGCGAAGCTAAAAACATCTTTAGGTGCTCCCAAAGAGAGGCCGGAGACGGGGAAGAATATAGGAATAGGAGAGGTAAGACTGTTTTCTATTACTCGCTTTTTTCTTTTGTTTCCGGAAAATCACCACCCCCCCCATTTTTCCTAAGCGAAAACATAGACAGGGAAACTTTGTTCAATGGCGAACCATGAAAAATGAGCCGAGGGCCACCGCAAAGGAACGAGCCCACCAAACGGCGCGACAGCGGAGGAATGCAAGACCCGTAATGAACTGAACGGAGGAAAGAAAGAAAAGAAAGTAAGGAAGAGAAGAAAAGGAGGTCGCGGGGGCGCGCGGGGTGAGGGTGTGAGTTGAAGCGAGCCAGATGGGCGCGGTGTCGGAACGAAAACAAACAAGAAAAACTAAGGCGTGCCGCGGTAAAACCCGGCCCGCCAACGCGGAGAGGGGAGGGGGCGACAAGATACCGTCGCGCTGGTAACAAAGTCACAACCCGGTTATTGTTTAAAGGAATTTTCCCAAAGTCATTTTCACATATTTTTAAAATACAAACACGGCAATAAGAATTAAAATAATTGACACAATCACCCAAGTAGAACGGTTTGATGAGATTGAAAGTATGACAACTACAAGAAACAGAAATCAGGCTCACAAGAAGCAAGGCATCCAAAGCACGCAACCACGTGCAGCCATTGGATGCCTTTGTTTCCTATTTTACCCGCCTACCACAGATCACATGTGACGAGACATCGGCGGTTAAAAAGGATACCCAATAAAAAGCTCTCCGACGGGTGAGTATGTAAAAGTCGCCGTTTTATTCCGTCCGAAATAGAGCGTAATAAATCCAGTATATAATCCAGTTAATATAGCCAAGATAGTATTGGTATAGTCTAGTAGGAGTATTCCGTATTGAGACGACAAAACAAGCCAGTATCAAATATTCAGATAATTGGGCTGCCCTAATCCCAGAGCTGCGATGTAAGCGTACGTTTTGTATGGCTGGCCCAAAACGGAATATTGACGGAAGAGTTGATGGCGACAGGTGTGACCTGGGTTCACTGGTAAGTCCATTCTCTCTATTAGGGGTTGCTTAAAATGTATTTGGGGCATTTCACTTCTCAGAAAGGAAAAGGGCATATATTTCAGTCAACATTTGGTGTAAAGGAAATCATTTAAGTGTAATGATTAGCCCATTATAGACTAACTATTATCAGCTGTGTTTACACCAATACAATGAATGTATGGGGATAATTGCAAAAACCCAATTATCATCCATCTGGGTTTTGTTAACAAAAGAGTGAATGGACCTGTGGATACAGGAACGGAGTGCCCATCTCCCTTTCAAAGTGGTGGGACCAGACTCCCCCCCATATCCAATAAATATTGTTCAGGGATTAAGTGGTTGTAGAAAAAAAAATCCTACAAATCTGTATTTGAGCTAGCGAAGGCGAGCCACGGAGCGCGAATCGCGAGGCGCTCGCCGAGGGGTTCAAAGGGCGGAGCGCCCCTTGCGGGGGTAGAAGGCGGCAGCGCCCCCTTTCGAGAAATTTGTGGATTTTTTAGCACTGTAAATGAAAGCATTTCTTTGGACTATTTCAACATAAAACACATGATAAAAAGCAGTTAATAAGTGTTTGCTAAGTCTTTAACTGTAACTTATACATTGTACATAGGCTACGTTCCGTTTAGGTTTTTTTTTACCCCATGGCCTACAAGATTACCTTTCCCACCTTTCCCATATAATACTTCAAAGAACTTTGCAAATTGATGCATCTGGCATACCAGGCTTTCCAGTGTGCTGAATATATTCCACAAAAAATGCCCGTCTGCGTCCTTTCCTCGAGCATCGCCAGTTTTCCACTTATCCCTTACTCTTATCGACACACGGATATCGCGTGCGATAAAACCTAATTACGGAGTATCATCACATTATGTCCGTATTTCCAATAGTACCCAACAGTCTAGTCAAATTCAGCAATGAAATTACCGCACCGAAAACCCACCATTTTTACGTGGAACGCCATTTTAAAAACATCGATTAACATGAACTGCTTGTGACGTGCAACTTATCGATTAGGCTCAACTACAGTTGTTTTCATTAGCACGCAGCAGGGAACATACATCAATTTATTCCGGGATTTTTTTGTAGTTTTTTTAGGATTTTTTTTCGGCGATTTCTTCCGGGATTTGTTGGGGATTTTTTCTGGGGATTTTCTCCAGAATTTTTCCGGGAAATCTGAGGGAGAAAATCGGAAATCCCGGATTTTTTTCTTTCAAATTTGAAAAAAATCGGAAAACCGGAAGAAAAATCCGGAAGACTGACATCCTTGATTGTTAAGGGATCGCTTACCCTCCTCTACAGTGAGTCTGTAACCATTCCAGCATTAAATAATGTCGGTACCCATACACCTGGGTGGAGGGAAAAGGAATTTAATTGAGGGTAATTGCTATCCCAGGGCAGTAACACATTGGCCAAAGGGGGGTTTTTGGGTTCAAACTCTCCAAAACCTCTGGTGCGTGGGTCAGGCACTTATATTGACACATGTGCCTCAGTGGTTTGACAAGGGGCTGCGTTGTTGTGATAGTTGTGTTTTTTGTTTTGATATGATTTGGTTGTTGTTGATGATTCTCTGGCATTTGTAACATGCAAGGAATAATTCCAATTGTGATAGCTTACTCCACCCTTTTGTTTGCCTTCAAAGAGTTTGACTCTCTGATGCCATTCATGTACATGTGTGGGCTTGTCTCAGTTACTACAATGCTTCAATAGCAAGGTCTTCTGTCCATCAGGTCTTCATATCTCCTCAAGTATCAACTCCAAGTCAATATCATATGCACCAAATAACCGTGAAATATGTTACAATCAGGCTCACAATTGTTTGCTTTTTAGCAAAGCCAACATTGCGCTCCCGAGCCCAGACATTTCCTAACTCAATGGGTGTTTTTTTTTAAAAAAAATATAGAAATTTTTTTTTTTTTTTTTTAAACAAAATTAATATTCTACAATCGTTTCCACCTTTTCTTCCTTCTAGCTTTTAATAAACTAGTGATGAATCAACTCTTTGCCGAATCAAAAAAGTAATTTTATCTCTTGAATAAATCAGGATCGGTCAAAAGTCACGACATATAGTAACGTAGATAGAAATTTATGCAAAGTTGATCTACTTACCAATTACCTAATAAGTCTTAAATTCTTTTGGAAGGATGATGGCTTGATCAATTTTAACAATTTATGTGTAATATGGTGAAGAAGTGGCATGTTCAGATCAGTAAAAAGGTTTGTCTTCACAAAAAATGCATTCAATTGCATATTAATTTGCCTCAACCATCAGTAGTATAATGTAACATGTTTAAGATATCAATATGCAGTTATGCTTATTACGACTTACTTGACCGCAAATCTGTGAGAAATCTACGCAATTTGGTGATACATAAATCAACAGCTTACCTTCATCATTTTGGACCATTCCGGCAGTGGTTTTCCATCTTGGCACGGAATCATAGATCTTCAAATGGATGCATAGGCATCAACACTTGGGTGAAGTCTCTCACTGTAGTCACTGTCTGAATGGCTTCCTCATAGATGTCTCGGGCCTGAAAAAATGGCAAGGGATATTAGGATAGGCCAAAATCGGACATTATGTACATTCTAGAATCCCAACTTTCTTCTTAATTAAGGGGGATTGATTGTTTACTGGGTTCATTTCAGTATATGCAACAAGATGCAAAACATTGGTAGGCACGCGTGAATGTAGCAAAAACACGATATGAGTGAGCGCTGAACATCAAATAATGTCCATACGCAGCGTCATCTACTGGGGTTCAATTATAGGAATGAACCGAGCATCAAGCAATGAAATTGCTTACATTTTCACGCTGTTAAGAATGGCAGTAAATCAACCTGCCTGTGCTTTCACACTTTCCACAAAATCTTCTTCATAATTACTACGTTATAGACTTATAGCTACATAGCCTAATTTAGTCAATGGAGAGAACGTAAAGGAAGATAGTGCAAGGAATATTCAGATGACTGTTCTGCTGTGGAAACAAATCACACAAACAACATTAAATATACAATGTAATAATTGATCTTCACCTTTTCAAAATGTCCACTACTGATGAAGAGTCGCCAGGGGCCACCACAGCTTGCCCTCCATCAGAAAACCTTTTGATACCCCCACGAATAATGAGGATCAACCTTGAGTGATGTCACTTTGGTTGGCGTTCTTACAAATTAAGTCACAAAGGTCATGCCATAGCTGAAAATACAAACAATACAAATACATTGTTATGTTAAATGAGTACTACATACGGAGCATAGACTTTGGTTAAATATAAAAACTTTGTACAAAGCCTGTGCAAAAATTACCCTGATTTATATAGTAGACCTGTAAATATATGTTTTCCCTTACTTTAATAGCCCTGTATGACATCTGATATTCTTTGTTGATTTCTGTACAACCTTTACTGAAGTGAATGGAAACTACCCACTTTTCGGTCCTTATCTTTTGATTTAACAAAAATTATATTTTGAGTAATTTTCCAGACAAGCATACAATGTAATTTATCTGACAAAGAAAACATATCCAACCAAACAAAACAATTCAAAAATAAACCAAAACACACACACAACAAAATTACATATATCAAAAGTTATGCTTTTTTTTAGGGTCAAAGGTCATACAGGGTAATTCAAGGGCATCTTTGCGGTACCATCTATGAGTCTTGGGCCAGTGGTTCTTTGACTGAGTATAAGGTGAAAAATATATATCGGTCCTCGGGACCGCTTGTGTCACCTGCAGTCGCGGTTAGTGCAATGATAGGCCTAACCAGGACTTTGACCTGATATGTGACCTTGGACCTCATAAACAAATGAGGTTTGCATGTAAACTCCATAAACCAAGTTGGTTCCAATTGAACATCAAATAATGTCCATACGCAGCGTCATCTACTGGGGTTCAATTATAGGAATGAACCGAGCATCAAGCAATGAAATTGCTTACATTTTCACGCTGTTAAGAATGGCAGTAAATCAACCTGCCTGTGCTTTCACACTTTCCACAAAATCTTCTTCATAATTACTACGTTATAGACTTATAGCTACATAGCCTAATTTAGTCAATGGAGAGAACGTAAAGGAAGATAGTGCAAGGAATATTCAGATGACTGTTCTGCTGTGGAAACAAATCACACAAACAACATTAAATATACAATGTAATAATTGATCTTCACCTTTTCAAAATGTCCACTACTGATGAAGAGTCGCCAGGGGCCACCACAGCTTGCCCTCCATCAGAAAACCTTTTGATACCCCCACGAATAATGAGGATCAACCTTGAGTGATGTCACTTTGGTTGGCGTTCTTACAAATTAAGTCACAAAGGTCATGCCATAGCTGAAAATACAAACAATACAAATACATTGTTATGTTAAATGAGTACTACATACGGAGCATAGACTTTGGTTAAATATAAAAACTTTGTACAAAGCCTGTGCAAAAATTACCCTGATTTATATAGTAGACCTGTAAATATATGTTTTCCCTTACTTTAATAGCCCTGTATGACATCTGATATTCTTTGTTGATTTCTGTACAACCTTTACTGAAGTGAATGGAAACTACCCACTTTTCGGTCCTTATCTTTTGATTTAACAAAAATTATATTTTGAGTAATTTTCCAGACAAGCATACAATGTAATTTATCTGACAAAGAAAACATATCCAACCAAACAAAACAATTCAAAAATAAACCAAAACACACACACAACAAAATTACATATATCAAAAGTTATGCTTTTTTTTAGGGTCAAAGGTCATACAGGGTAATTCAAGGGCATCTTTGCGGTACCATCTATGAGTCTTGGGCCAGTGGTTCTTTGACTGAGTATAAGGTGAAAAATATATATCGGTCCTCGGGACCGCTTGTGTCACCTGCAGTCGCGGTTAGTGCAATGATAGGCCTAACCAGGACTTTGACCTGATATGTGACCTTGGACCTCATAAACAAATGAGGTTTGCATGTAAACTCCATAAACCAAGTTGGTTCCAATTGAACATCAACTAGAGCAGGCACACCTATGAGGTCAATTTCCATTCAGCCTAAACTTGACCTCACATGACCATTTGACCTTGGCATGTGACTTTGACCTTGCATGGGACCTTTGACCTGGGCATGTGACCTTGACCCTTGGCACGGTGACTTTGACCTTGGCAACGGAATGGGACCTCATCAACAAATGGGGGATGCCATGTTGCACCTGTGGCCCAAGTTTGACTTAAAGGTCCATCAAAGTACATATGAGGCTATTACAGGCAAAGTTAACCCTTTGTCACAACCAACAACAGCAGACATCAACAGAATCCAACAACAACAGGGACAAAGTGATCCTATGTGTATCTCTTTGTGCTTCATGCCGCTTAGGGCAGGTGGACACAAAAAGGATGAGTCCATTTGAAGTGCAGTGTAACATTGTGCCACATACATAGACATATGCACACACATGAATTGTACAATGGGGTCAAAATGTCATGTAGGGGTCATTAGGGTCAATATGTTTTACCCATATAAGGTGTGGTCTTGTGATAAGATATATCATGAGTTAGACTAGAGTAAAGACTCTTACGGAATTAAAGCTGTACAATCCGTGTAATCCTTTGATCCTCTTATAGAAGTTTTCGTGCTAGGCTAATTTCATGCAGTCTTATATGAAGATGAACCCCATATAGGTCTTGGGCCAGTGGTTATACTGAACTGAGTTTGGTTTTAATTGGATCTAAGCAGTTGGCCAGAAAAATGCAAAAAAGAGGGCAAACAGATACACAAACACATACTACCAAAGTAATCCTATGTGCCATTTTGCAGACGACGACACAACACAAAATCAAAATAAAACCACACATAAAAACAAAAAAGACAACAAACAAAAATAACACATACCAAAATAGATAAATTAATCACACAGTTGCAATCTTTATAAATATACCTGCATGCAAACCAGGTACATGGTATAAACTCCAATGAAAACAAACAAAACATACACACAGTATTTACCTGAGTGATTAGATTTGCCGTCTTGGAGACAAGTCTGGCCTGGTGACAATGATCAGCCTGCCTTATAGCGCTTCACAAGCCTATACTATGGATACCAAATACTCAAGATACTCTTCTGAATTCTCTGGAAACAGCTAGTGTAATAATAGAGAATTGGTGTTCAAAATCAGCAACAATTTCTTTTAAGAAAAAACACAAGTTGATTAATTATGGCCAACTAACTATCTTCAGTAGATAGAAGTGATTGTGAATAATCATCCAGTGGGGAGATGGGGTGTTGGGGTTAATATAAATAACCTGCCCAAACTAAGATTAATTCTTTCCTCCAGGCATCTACATTAAACACCAAATTGAGTAACTTATGGTCCAAATACTATCTTCAGTTAGATTAGAAAGTGAGTGGGGGAGATGGGGGGTTGTGATTGGGTAACACATCTTTTAAACAATGATAAATACCTATGCGCACGGTTTTTTTAAATATCCAAAAGTGTCACCAAGGGGTGAAAATTGAAGGACATTGTAGAGGCTTTAATATAATGTTTTTTAACTTAGACAAACCATATTTTATGAAAAGGAATGTTTTGAGCTTAATTTACAATTGATTAATGTTACAAAATATGAACTGATGAGCATGACCTCCATTTTCTATTAAACACCTTACATGATAAGACCACTTCATGTTGCTATTGCTTTGCATATTGATGACCCAAATAATATCTGGTGACACATCAAGCAATCGGTCGATTTATGCCATTTTCATGTTCCTGTGTCACTAGAAAATTTTAGAGCCAAGAATGCTAAAATCCTCATATTCACTGATTTTGACATCTAACGTTTGTCTAAATTTAAAACATGCTTAATTCCTTGTTTAACTTGATTGTGCATACAACAACCTGACGTAATTACTTGACCAACACATTTTGGAAAAACCTCCTGAAATGACATATTCTGACTGCTCGATGCTGTGTTGCGGACGTTACCTGATGTCAACAATGCCTAATTTGCCACTGTCTTTTCAAGAACATTTTTCATGGTGTTAAATTAAAACTTTCATGTTTGTTTGCAATGACTTTATGCAAACAATATTTTACATACAAAAGTATGTAAATTACCTATATGTATTAAATATTTGATAATAAAGGTTCCAATTAAATTTCCATATTTATTTAGCATGTATCATTTCTCATTTAGAAGAGAAAAATGAAATAGTTTACTTTTTAAAAAGTTTTAAACTTGTTCAATTACTACCATACAACAAACTCTAAGAAATAACACCATGAAACCTACCTTTCACTCCCCAAATTACATCAAATGTTATAAAATACCGTTGTTGCGGACGTACATTTTGTTGACTTACACTGATTGGCTGTTCCAAGACAGTTTAAAACTTTGCAGATATCCCTCGTGTGTCCAAAACTTTTTACATAGCAAAGCTGCAACATGAAATGAAATATTGGTACTTTTACAGTACTCAATCACAGTTAATACCAATTGGTGTACTTAACCTACAGACACTCAATTGTGATGTTATATTGGAATAGCCAGTCTCCAGATTGTAGAGTCCATAACGTTGAAGTGAAGGCGTTTTATGTAATTAAAAACTTGTTAAATCAGTACGAATCTTAGGTATTGTCTAAAAAATTTATTTTTGGAAATACACAATTACAATATATTCATTTGGTAACCTTTTGAGCTAATTTTGGGTGCTTAAAATCTATAAAAATAAAGGCATGTCGGTGTTATTTCACATAAATGGGTAAGAAATTTATATACTGCCCCATGGTTTAACCCCAAATTTAACATTAGAGGTTCTTGGGACAATTATACGTTATTCTTCTTCCACTTTTCCTAATATTTACGAACATAGCAACTTTAGCATGTGGACCATTAATGTTGACATGGTGTAACGTCCGCAACATATTTTTACATGTTCTCATTTCTGCTTTGTATATTACTGTTTTTGTATTGTTTTTGTACTTATTTTATTTTTTTTCTAAAATGCGTATTTTTGCCGGTAAATAAAAATTAAAACCAATTATATAATCATCTAAGAATTCTTAGCACTGATACTAGTTATGATCTGCTTGTCAACATTCAATAGACCGTCCGCAACAAAAGCAGTGATTTCCTAACCTGTGAAAGGGTACTTCTGCAGGTAAAGCACTGAAAAAGTAAGGTTAAATTTATTGAAATGGCTATCTATCAACATGTGCTGTTCTATATAAATGTCTCATACCTCTATCAGATGCAAAGTAATGACATCATTATGAATGGGTTAAATTAACATTAAAATCAGAATAAAATGCATATTTTTTCACTAAAATTAACTATAGTATTGTTTGGTTTTAGTCTAAATTAATGAAATAGGTTACATTAAATACTACTAAATATTTTCCAATTCTGATGAAGCTTTATAAAGAAACAGCATCAAATAGCTTATTTTTACGCAAAAATTAGGGATTTTAAAAAAAAAAAACAACACATTTTGGCAAAGTATACTAACATTAAATAGTAATAAAGGGTAATTTAAAATTAAGTTTTAAAAGAAATTTTCTCTTAT
The DNA here is from genome assembly GCA_023653785.1 of Ophioderma brevispina. Lineage (NCBI taxonomy): Eukaryota > Metazoa > Echinodermata > Ophiuroidea > Amphilepidida > Ophiodermatidae > Ophioderma > Ophioderma brevispina. Next base: position 9,048 of record JAMKCH010038323.1, on the reverse strand, counting down.
TATGTATCATGTGGTAATAACAAATAGAGACATCTTCTCATTTTACTTCTATCCAAGAAACCTTGCTATTGTGTATGCGGACCCTTCTATTGTTGCGGACTTACAAGTGTGAACGGACAAAATGTAACACACATACGGGACAAAATAAAAAGAGGGGAAGTGTTTGCTGGATCTGTGGGAATTGTTTTAGAGGCACTTTTATTTTAAATAACAAATTAATTATGAGGTCAGTAGCTGTTTCCTAGGCAACAGAATGTAAAGTTGCGGATGTTACAAAAATGTTGACGGAAAATTCTCTTTTTTTAATAAGTGCATAGATTTTTAAAAATAATGCGATGTCAAATTTATTTTGTTTCATTATTATTGGTATAGATGAAACTATTTCTACATACTAAGCATTAAATACACCTTGCCTAATTAGGAATGCTTTGCTAAAGTTGGTGTGAAATATTTTGTAACGGAAAATGTAGTCCCAACATCATTTTTGATTTACCACCTCATTAGAACAAGAACATGTTGGGAGTCCACTATATTCTGCAAAAGACTACCATCGGTACGATTCTATAATGGAATATGAATATCACATGTTATTCTTTGTTGCAATGGCATATAATTCAAATTTGTACTATTTGCTAGGTTGACAAAATTCCGTCAACAATTGGCTGTTTAAGCATGTCCAGCACACACACGGAGGAATCACCCAAACTTTATTAAGCTATGGAGCTTAAGCTAGGTCTATACTTTTAATATACATCACCAAATAATTCAGCTTGCTGATAACATTTTTGTGTGGGCCTCCTCCCGTGCATTAGCTTTTTGGTATTGTTAAAAAAACCAGAGCCTATGCACGCACACTAAGGGGTCTACATTCCATCTGGATTCTTGATCGTTCGCTTTTTATTTCACAAGCCGTTTCTTTACCTGTCGATATCTCCTGACACTCGAACAGCGTCTTCGTGGCATGTGGTGCAACCTGACTAAACTTGAGGTAATGAGGCCAGATGCGGTGATGCTGGCTACATGGTAGAGCCCTCATGCTCTGTCAAATGTAGCGCCTTACACGAGTCCCTTTGCACTGGTCTTAGGAACTACCGTAGTTAGCCATATCCTTGGCATCTGATGTTGATACTAGGGAAAACATAAGGTTAACTTGGTTAGGGATCTCTACCTGCTAACCCCCTTATTTGAAATCATGAAAAATAACTTGGTGCTACCTTCCTTAATTTACTTGTTCATGTTCTCCTGTAAGAAAAAAGGTTTTTCCTATATATATTTTTACCCTAGAAAAAAAATTATAACTGATAAGTGCAGTCAGGTGAAGTGTTTGGATTTGCCCTTCATATAAGCTAGACAGAGAGTTGAGCTGGGATAAGGCCCCAAACACAAAAGTTTGTCTCAATCTCCCGGGACACATAGATTTTATTTTTTGTTCAATTGTTTAAAATTTTTAATCATCAGAATCTTCTTTAAAAAGAATTGGACAGGGGTGGCAAGGCTAGAAAAAATCAAAATATACAATAAATCCTCATAGCACATAGTCTAAAATTTGATAAAAATCATCAGCACTTAGGGTTTTGTTCTTACCACTTTCACTGAAGGAAGAATAAATTCCTCATACGTATTCTTGAAGCGCTTTCATGACTCTTCCTAATTCTTTACAATGCAAAATCTATCTAGAGAAAATTCTCTCAAAACAAGAAAAAAAAAAAAAAAAAGAGAAAAAAGAAGAACTGGAGAAACAAATCAAATAAGTTTTTTTAGGCTGAAAAAGACTATTTTGAATGCAGGATGATTTTTTTTTACTTTTCAAAATCCACAATAAAAACTCGAAACATAAAAAAAAGATATTTGCTAAAATTTTAATTTTAAAAACCTATTGCATCCTGTCTTCTGAGACACTTTTTTACCTTATTTTCTGTTTTCTTTGCAACATCTCTTGCCACTAAATTATATTTTTTAATTGAAGTTAAGGTTACCTTATGCATAAAGACAAGTGCTCTTTCAAATGCATTGTTGACATCTTCGTACGGGGTCAGTTATACAGCGACCTTATCACATCCTCGTCTACTTTCAAGTAGTTGTACCACTGTTTGTAGCTGTGTAATAAAAACCAAGAATTCTTACAAGTTATAACTGCAAATCCTGCCATTGTACACTTAACGTTTGGGATAGAACCCGGAGTTACTTTGGGACAATGTGCTAAGGTGGCTGCTCTATAACCTCAAAAACCCAAACACGCCTCACCCAGCATCATCAGCAGTTTTTCCTTTTTGCTTCTCCTGAATGAAAGCAGCCCACCAGCTTTAAACAGCAACGGTGGTCCTGAGTGGAACACCTCTCACCAGCAATTGGCATCAGTGTAAAACTTTTTGGATCTCCCGTGGGCCTCTCAGCAAAATTCGCAATGAAAATAACTTGATTGCTTGTTTATGTTGCGGTCGGAACATGGTTGGGTCCACAAGCGCATTTTAAATAATACCTGCCACATATTTTGAATCAGTATCTCGATCACGTGCGCCAGTAATTATTAACCTACTCTGCGAGAAATTCAGTGGTTATGAAGCTTGCAAGTGCAATTCTTTCGAACCGGAGGCAAAGTATACAGTGGTGTGCTTTTAAAGCCTATCGTTTAATTGGACATAAATTGGATTTCTTGTTTATATAATTATTATTCAACCAGATGTTGTTGGATCCTTCAAATGTCTGTATGTGTGCCAGTACTAGAATTCATTATTTTCTTTCTTGTTTTCTGGAATTTAATCAAGAAGAGATGAAAGCTAAATGTCACTATGCTTACCTCCTGTTTAAAAAAAAAATTACCACGTCTTATTCTAAAAAATATACTAATTTTTTTTTAAATCAACAGTTTGTAGGATGCTTTCAATTAATGTTTTGTTTGTGAGAATGATCATGATCCACAAAAAAAACATGTGAATAGAAGCTTTCCAAATTAGCTCATTTTGCTCATGTAAAAACAACAAATAGAATGAAATTTAGGCATTTATGGATCATAGCAGAGTGCATATTGGCCTGGCCAATTCTTGTTTTTCATTTCTAGGGTGGAGAATTGTTAAGTGCCACCTGTCATACTCACCCTTCCAGGGAGGTTCTTTGAGAGCCCTCTCATAGAGAGATTTCTGGCAGTAGCTGGTCCATCACTTTTGTGTTCAATGTAGCGAATCCATTTGACAGAGTAAGGATTGCGTATGATTTCCTTCCTCGTAAGGGAGGTCATCTTCCTCCTATTAAAGAAACAGGTACCATTTAAAGGGGCGTTTCCTATCGTCTTTGGGACCCCCCTGATTTTACCGGAATTAGTATCGATTTTGATATCAGATGAAAGGCCGTATTTTTCTCATTGTCGTCCTTAAATTGGAGCCCTCGAATCCATCCTTCCAAGATATAACATAAAAAAATACAGTCGCGGTCTCGAACCGCTAAATCCCCCTGCAGGAGCGTTTTGAAAATACCCCAATTAACTCATTAATTATGCCAATTAGGTCCTAATTTAGCATATGCCACGCCCATAATCTAATCAGATGAGGTCATGGCAGTCCGATCCCACCCACCAAGTACATCACCCTAACCCTTATGGGTCTATGTTATCGCTTCACAAGATTGTGTTGGACGCCGCCGCCGCTGCCTTGACTGATAGCATAATCCCCATTCTGCTTTCCAGCCGGGATAAAATATCCGCCGTTTTAGTGGTTAACGCACTTTTTTAGCAGCAATATTGAATAGGAAGCTTTGCAAATGGTCATTATTGCATCTACCCATCAAACCGGCAATTTGTGTCCCACGGTACTTGATGGCGGTGTATGTGCAAGTGCCAGGCTCTTCCTACAAGTAGAGAACACAATACACTAAAATCGGAACAACCACCTTTAATAAGGCTGACTCAGAGATTTCGAATACAATTTTTTAAGTATATTAATTAGAAATAAGCGCAACTAAACTACCGATAGTCACCTAAAATGCTGATTCCAAGCTTGGATGAATCAGATTTTTTCGTTTGGCATGCAGCAACATTTATGTAGTAGTTAAAGTCCACTAATCATCATTTTTTTTCCAAATCAAATCCCATTTTGTTCTCTAATTGCAAGTGTTAGGTTCATATCAACACCTTATATTACTGTTCAATGTGAAAACAGACACGTGGGCAATTCCACGGTAACTGAAATGGCGTTTGGACTCACTTTTGCCATTTTCAGATGTGTTTTATCACACATATTTTGGAAAAATCAGTTAGAGCAAACAAAATAACACTAAACTATGCCAGTTACCCATACCTTCCATTTGTACTTTAGTTTGTTTCAAAAATATTTTTTGTTTCGGAAATGGGGGGGGCATATTAGTAAAGGCTGGTACGAATGGATGGTAAAAATGGACATGGGTTTTACACCTCACATACGTTTGCAGAAACTCTGTGAATTTATTAGGCCTATTCTTTTAAATTTAAATAAAACAAGTCATCCTTGAGTCCCCTTAATCTTAAATAAAACACATGAGTTTTTGAAAAAAAAATTCTTGTGTTATTAAAATACTAAATCAATAGCATACAGCAATTTGGTAACGGAATGACGGTAACGGAATGACAGAATGTCCTCCCATAGAAACATGTACAAATTTCGTTGAGTGTAGGCCTGAAATTCATGAGGCCAAATCCACCACAAAGATGGTGGTACATTTTTTAAGTTTGAGGCATTGGTACATCAGTCTTTAAATTTTTTTGAGGAAAACAATGGTTATATTTTGATTTATTTTTAGCATAACGACTGTTGAAATACATGTCAATTTTAAGCTCAGGGATGTTGATGAATTCCTGGGCAGGCATATTTTGCAAGTCTCAGCTATTTCTTGAAAAAGTAGGTAAAAAATTATTGGTCAATGGGATATTTGTTTTTTCCTTGTGTTTAAGTGATGTCTGAAGCCATCGGTGTGTCTGTAAGAAAAACTTTTTTTTCACCCTTCGATGATTTGTCATTCCGTTACCAATTGTAACGGTATGACGCACTTTAATTACGTGTAATTAATTAACAAAAGGATATAAGTGAATAAAAAAAGGCTCATTATTGTTGAGCTACCTATTCTTATTTGAATTGAACTTGTTCATTCCTACCACACTTTTGAAAATATTAAAATATGGTATTTTTTGTAACGGAATGACAAAATCCCATTTTGGAGTCACTGAAATGTAACAGCTACTCAAACAACAAAATAAAGTTGAAAAATCATTTTTCTAGCACCTCCTTTGTCTAAATACAATAAATATGACATTATAAATACCTACTAAAGTTCATTCTGATGATTTTTTCTTTCACTTTAATCAACTGGCAGCTCCGTAATTTACTCGTGCAGGCAATATCTTGATACCGAAATCATGTCACAACAGGTTCGTACACTTATCTATCCAGCTTGATCTGTAACTCTCTTATAAGAATGGCATTGACAAGAAAAACCCAACCGGCTTCAAGGCCTACAAAACAGAGCTTCGCGTCTTATTTCATGAAACCCAAACGGCACTCACACTTCACCGCTCCTCCAGTCTCTCCACTGGGCTGCCTGTGGCACACGTATTCATTTCAAGACGCTTCTTCAACTACAAAGCCTTCCATCTGCCAGCTTCCAAGTTATATTTCCTCTTACTTTCATATCCACAAGACACTTTATGCGCTTCGATTGATGTTGGCTGTCGCCCCCCCCCCCCTTTTGATGTCCCCTCGGGTTAAGAAATTGGCTGGCGACCGCGCGCTTTGTCCATCGGTCAGCGCCACCGTCTCTGGAATGATCTTCCCAGTGTTATCAGGAACATAGTAACTCCCACTTTTAGAAGCCTTCTTAAGTCACACCTTTTCCCTAGTATGTTTTTTTTTTTGGGTTTTTTTGCGTCTTTGTCTAATTTTGTAAGGCGCGTTATAAATCCCATTGTTATGTTATGTTTATCACAATTTTTAAACAAAATGGGGAAAAATCCAATTTTTTATATGTAATGTATAAAAATTTAAATTTGAGATCATATCAAAAATTGGACCAAACTGCTCTTTAATACCAAGTTATTGTTCATGGCATGAATTTAAATTTTTGGTTCCCAGGATGACAATTTCTTTGTCTTGGAATTGCCCACAGTAAGTCATTTAAAGCGGTCCTGAATATGCCTATTTACGACTGTTTTTGCATCTAATAAAAGTTCGGAATCCCGACTTTTTATTAGGCAACAAGCATAAAAATCATAATTTCTTGACAAAATACGGCGCGTTACGCGTAGTCACTTACAGGTGTCTGTACTACAACCATTCCAACCACATCAGTGCAAAAAAATGCACTTTGATGAAAAAAATAGGGGGGCGCTGTTTGTACATTTTGAAAAAATCGTGATAGTGGCTTAAAACAGTTGCAAAGGATATGTGGGTAGAACAAAATTCCAGATCCGGAAATTTAAGATAAAGTTGGGTGATTTCTATATGAAGGTCTTCGATTTGAGTCAGCTTTAAACATATCCTTGGAAAATTGCCAATGCTGCATCTTTTTTTAAATAATAGGGAGAGGAGCGCTCCCCCAAATAGGTCTTGTGGTCAAAGAAAGAAAGAAAAAAAGTGGTAGCGACAATATAATGCCCCTAAGAGACCTGAACTGACCTTTAACTCCTCATCTGTTACCCCATATAGACCCATGTATAAGCATACAAGTATGAACATGACCACCCACCTGAACTAAAGTAAGTTGAAGTGTCAAACCAAAAGTGTATACTAGTAGAGCAATATAATGATCCCAAGTGACCCCTGAAGACCTTTGACTCGTCATTGTACCAAACATAAGTTAGTCTGCCAGTGGCGGCACGGGGGAGGGGGGGGGGAAAGTGGAATTTGGTGGGGGGGGCAAAAGTAAAATTTGGGGGGGGAATGTTTCACTTTCAAGGGACTGAACTGAGCCATGGCAATTCATAGTCCATTACTAAGCTAAGGTCTGGTTACTTCAATGCTCTATACTATTTATCAAATGACCTTTAACAAGAATACGCATTGCGCGACTCCCGAAAGGGGCGGGGTTAGAGTCAATCCATGAATACAGCAGCTATTTAATCAAAGAAGTCAAATATTTTGAAATTTTCAGGAATAGCTTATAATGATGATAAGTCAGAGAATTCCGTAAGTTATTTTGTGCACTGAAAAATTTACAGAAAAGGAAGAAAACCAGCAGTAACAGTACTTGGCATGTTAACACTATAGATATGGAATCTCCATTCTATTGTGTTGTAGTAAGTGTCCGTACAGAAGAAATGACTAAAAAAATCCATCTGTCCTTGTAGGTGCTTTCAGACTTAGCAATTATAGGGTATGTTAGGATAGCTATATTTGTTACAAGAACATGCCAAAATGATAAATTTCATCTGCTTTTTGTGATTTTTTCAATTTTAGAATTTAGCAAATCATGATAGTGCCTATAAAGTATGCTTATGTTGTATAAAAGGACTTGACAAAGAGTATAGTGTGATGCGGGAACCCACTTTACTGGAGATAAACGAATGCCAGATCAGAAAAAAGACATAAGACGCCTCAAATCAGGTTCGCAACTAGTAAAAGGAACTTCGGATGAATTTAGTATTCTGCCACCACTTCTAAATTCGGCACTTTAACATGCGGTTTATTCTGTTAACGTTGCGAAATTTGTAGCCGTGGCAGAATATAAAATTATTTCCGGAAACTTCTTACCGTGATGAACATTTTCATTTGGGCATACTCACATCACCGTAGAGCACTTCCGATAATACAGTAATCTGTTTGCAGTAATAGGCTCCGAAGAAAAAAGGATCCGCAAATATTCAGAGCTACTAAAAATGTTTTATAATTATCCTCACTAGTAAAACAGGGCACACACAATGGCGAGGTGGATGGTCTTTATCAGTTGCGGGTAAAATTAGAGAATAAGGTATGATTTTGGAGCCTCGGTACTCTCTTACGACGAATGGAAACCAAGGCGATATCATTATTTTAAGGGACGAATGAGGCCGGCGGGCGAGTTCTTGCACGCAAAAAAATAATGGTAGATATGTAATTGTATAATTAGTAATATGGGTAATTGGTAGCCCATTAACGCACCACAATTTTAGATAAAAATAAATTTACCTGATTTTATCTTGAGGACCAATTCTCGATGTATAGAAGTATCATAATAAAAGATTTGTCAAATGCTGGCAAGTAAATTCTGATGGAAATTTTGATTGTCCCAAAATAAGCAGCACCAAACTCTTTCCAAAACGTAAAGTGTAAAGACAGCAGAATAAAATCACTGAAAACAATTACTTCGGCATGTTCAGTCTAAAACGTAGAAGATAGTAATGATAATGCTATGTGATGGATTGATGTAACATCATTTGGGTGCAATGCTGTTGAAATGATTGGAGAGGTGCGTGCAGTAGAATGTTACAATGGATAACCCAATTACAACATAACCTTTTGTGATACACATTCAGTGATATGATAATGACAATGTTAAAATAAATGTCACATGTGTGTCACAATTATTGGGACTAAACGATCATTGGCACGTTGGCTGTTGCGCGCGAACATAGCAAAACGCGGAATGATGTAGCGCTTCAACCTAAAAAAATAACTCAATGCGCGCGCATACTACCTGGGTTCAATTGTTGAATGAACCGGGGGGGAGGGGGGGTAGGAATGCCAACCTACCCAGCAACAGCAATTGCAAAACGGCATCAACTTCCAGTGCTATCTGTTTCAAAGACTTAACAGTGGAGGCGCTTTTACACATATCGAACGGTTACACACAGACTTGACTAAAGACTAGCCTGGTCCAAATATTTAAATCTAAATGCCCTCTTGCGAAAGACACTATTTGCAGCGGGGTAATCCAAACCCCGACGGATTTTGAAGTAATAATTTTTTTCTTAATTTATCATGATAGTATTAAGATTTGATAAAGATTACGAGATGATTTTTTAATGTCCATGGGACCGAGACTGCCATAGCTAAATGCACGTTAGCAGTTCAACAAATTACAAGTTTGGAAATCCCCCAATGCCCAAATCGA